>JAJHZJ010000143.1:7007043-7247043 GCA_023548195.1 Bettongia penicillata ogilbyi
AATATAAAAAAAATATTAAATTAAAGTGTGTGAAAAAGGGATGCACTGGAAGAAACAGGCAAAACAGGGTAAATTACTTTACATAAAAGAGGCATGAAGACCTTTTACAGAGGAGGGGAAGATGAGTGCGGTGGCAGGAAATGCTTGAACCTTATTCTTGAAGGAAATGGCTCAAAGGGAATAACATAGACACTCAGTTTGGTATCAAAATTTATTGTACTTTACAGGAAAGTAGGAGGGGAGTGGATAAGAGAAGGAGTATGGGTAGACTCATGGGGAGGACAGGATGGGAGGATGGACTGGATGAGGTAGTAGTAAGAAGCAAAACCCCTTCTGAGGAGGGACAGGTTGAAAGGAAGGAAAAAGAAAGACAAACGGGAAAGAAGTAGGACAGAGGAAAATATACAATTAATAATCATAACTGAATGCAAAAGGAATGAACTCACCCATAAAATGGAAGTGGATAGCTGAGTGGATTACATAATTTAGACATAAGGTATAATACTATAAGCATATTAGAGGAGCATCTAATGGTTTACCCATCAGATGTACGGATAGGAGAAGAATTGGTGACCAAACAAGAGATAGAGTGCATTACGGAATATAAAAGAAAATTTTGATTATAGTAAATTTAAAAGGTTTTGGAAAAACAAAAACAATATAGCAAATATTAGGAGGAAAGCAGAAAAGTGGGATAAAAAGTTTTTTTACAGGAAGCTTCTCTGATATTTCTCAAATATATTGGTAAATGACTTAAACTGCTAGGAATACAAATCAGTAACCAATTGATAAATGGTCACAAGACATGAACAGGAAGTTTTCATAATGAAATCAAAGTTCTCTATAGTCATAAGAAGAAATGTTCTAAATTACTCCTGAATAGAGAAATACAAATTGAAACACCTCTGAGGTATCGTCTCACATATATCAGACTGGCTAATAAGGCAAAAAAGGAGCATAACTAATGCACTGCTGGTGGGGTTATGAAGTGATGCAACCATTCTGGAGAGCAATTTGGGAAAGGCTAAAAACCTACGCATGCTGTGACCCAGCAATATCGCTACTAGGTCTGTATCCCAAAGACATTTTTTAAAAAATGAAAAAAAAAAAAAGGAAAATGACCTATATGCACAAAAATATTCACTTTATATGGTTGCCAAACACTGGAAATTGAGGGGATGCCTATCAATTGGGGAGTGGCTGAACAATGCTATATGACTGTGATGGAATACCAATGTACCATAAGAAATGACAAAAAAGATATTTCCAGAAAAACCTGGAAAAACTTATAGGAACTGAAGCAATGGATGGAAAGCGAAGTGAGTAAACTCAGGAGAATGCTGTATACAATTAACAGCAACATTATATGATGATCAACTGTCAATGACTTAGCTATTCTTTGCAGTACAATGATATAAGATAACTCCAAAGGACTTATGATGAAAAATAACTATTTTACAGAGAAAGAATTGATGGAGTTTGGATGCAGGTCAAAGCATACTTTTATTAACTTCATTTTTCTTGAGTGTTTTGCATGACTGCACATGTATAACTCATATCAAACTGTTTGCCTTCTCAATAGGGAGGAAAATATGGAGGGAGGGAGAAAATTTGTAGCTCAAAATTTTTTGAAATAAAAGTAAAAAATTGTTTTCACGTATAATTGGAAAAAATATTCTTTCTAAAAAATGAGAGGTAATATATAATAAATGTTACCATTACTTGTAAGTAAGCCACACTAGAATCTTTTCCAGTAAGAATGTCCATTATCATCACTTCTATTTTACATAGTATAGGCTATTTCCAAAAGAAATTCAGAGAATAACCGTAAGAAAAGAAACAAAATTATCACTTTTTTTCCTGATGATATGTTATACTTAAAGAACCCAAAAGAGTCAACGAAAATGTAACTGAAATGGTAATTTCAGCAGATTTGCAGAACAGCAAATAATTCTGCACAAGTTATCAGCTTTTCTATAATACCAATAAAACAACAGGAAAAAAAAGAGAAAACACAATTTCTTTTTTTTAATAAAAATGTATTTATTTAACTTTTTACATTCATTTTCACAAAATTTTGGGTTCCAAATTTTCTCCCCTTTTATCCCCTTCCCCCACCCCAATACACCGAGCAATCTAATTTTCCCTATCACCAATCTGCCCTCTCTTCTATCATCCCTCCCTTCTCTTGTCCCCATCTTCTCTTTTGTCCTGTAGGGCCAGATGACTTTCTATTCCCCATTAACTGTATTTCTTATTTCCTAGTAGCAAGAACAATACTAACCAGTTGTTCCTAAAACTTTGAGTTCCAAATTCTCCCCTTTGGGAAGGCAAGCAATTCAATATAGGCCCTATCTGTGTAGTTTTGCAAATGACTTTGATAACAGTTGTGTTGTGTAAGACTAACTGTATTTCCCTCCATCCTATCCTTCCCCCTCATTGTTTCTATTCTGTCTTTTGATCCTGTCCCTCCCCAAGTGTCGACTTCAAATTACTCCCTCCTCCCATTGCCCTCCCTTCCATCATTCCCCCCCCCCTTGCTTATCTCCTTCTCCCCCACTTTCCTGTACTGTAAGATAGGCTTACATAACAAAATGAGTGTGTATTTTACTCCTTCCTTTAGTCGAATGTGATGAGGGTAACCTTCATGTTTTTTTCTCAGCTCTCCTCTTTTCCGCTCCACTAAAAAGTCTCCTGCTTGCCTCTTGAATGAGATATAATTTACCCCATTCTATTTCACCCTCTCTCCTCCCACTGCATTTCTCTCTCACCATTTACCTTAATTTCTTTTAAGATATAGTCCCATCCTATTCAACTCACTCTGTGCTCTCTGTATGTGCGTGCATGTGTGTATGTATGTGTGCATGCACGCGTGTACATGTGTGTGTGTATGTGTGTGTGTGGTCCCACCAACTACCCAGACACTGAAAACTTTTAAGAGTTACAAATATTGTCTTTCCATGTAGGAATGTAAACAGTTCACTTCTGGTAAGTCCTTATGACTTCTCTTTGCTGTTTACTTTTTCATGCTTCTTCTCATTCTTGTGTTTGAAAGTCAAATTTTCTTTTCAGCTCTGGTCTTTTCATCAAGAATGCTTGAAAGTCCTCAATTTCATTGAATGACCATATTTTCCCCTGAAGTATTATACTCAGTTTTGCTGGGTAGGTGATTCTTGGTTTGAGTCCTAGTTCCTTTGACTTCTGGAATATCCTATTCCATGCCCTTCGATCCCTTAATGTAGAAGCTGCTAGATCTTGTGTTATCCGGATTGTATTTCCACAGTACTGGAATTGTTTCTTTCTAGCTGCTTGCAATATTTTCTCCTTGACCTGGGAATTCTGGAATTTGGCCACAATGTTCCTAGGAGTTTCTCTTTTTGGATCTCTTTCAGGCGGTGATCGATGGATTCTTTCAATTCTTATTTTGCCCTCTGGTTCTAGAATCTCAGGGCAGTTTTCCTGAGATAATTTCATGGAAGATGATGTCTAGACTCTTTTTTTGATCATGACTTTCAGGTAGTCCCATAATTTTTAAATTGTCTGTCCTGGATTTATTTTCCAGGTCAGTTGTTTTTCCAATGAGATACTTCCCATTCTCTTCCATTTTTTCATTCTTTTGGTTTTGTTTTGTGATTTCTTGGTTTCTCAGAAAGTCATTAGACTCCATCTGTTCCATTCTAATTTTGAGAGAACTATTTTCTTCACTGAGTTTTTGAACGTCTTTTTCCATTTGGCTAATTTTGCTTTTGAAAGCATTCTTCTCCTCACTGGCTTTTTGAAGCTCTTTTGTCAATTGAGTGAGCCTATTTTTCAAGGTGTTATTTTCTTCAGCATTTTTTTGGGTCTCCTTTACCAAGGTATTGACCCATTTTTCATGCTTTTCTTGCATCTCTCTCATTTCTCTTCCCAGTTTTTTCTCCACCTGTCTAACTTGATTTTCAAAATCCTTTTTGAGCTCTTCCATGGCCTGAGCCCACAGGACATCTACCTGGGACGTCTGGGATACAGAGGCCCCGACCTCCACGTCTTTCCCTGATGATAAGAATAGTTCCTCATCATCAGAATTGAAAGGAGGGAACATCTGTACCCCATCAAAGTAGCTTTCTATAGTCCTATTTTTCTTCCCTTTTCTGGGCATTTTCTCAGCCAGTTTCTTGACTTCTGAGATTCCTCTCCACCCCCGCCTAGATCTGCCCAGCTAGTGCTTGGGGTCTGAGATTCAAATGGGCTTTCCGCAGCAGGCACAGCTGCTTTTCAATGTGAGCTTAAGTTCTGGTGCTCGGGTGGGGGCAGGGCCGCCTCCCAGGCTCAGTTCCCTCAGGCAGTTTATGCAGAGACCTTCGGTAATGGATCTCCTGCCTGCTTGGGGAGTCCCGGGCCACTGCTGCTGCCTCTGCTGCTCCCTCCGCCGCTTCCTCCTGAGGGGGCCCGAGCCACGGAGACACCCCGCTACCCTCTCGGCCAGCCCAGACATCTCTCTCACTGACCTGTAGCGTATGTGGGTGGAGGGACCTTCCCGGCCGCCGGAGGTTCCATCCCTGAAGTCTGCTCAGATCTGCTCCTCTGGGGCCATGCGGCCAGGGCAGCGCAGGGGTGGACTCCACTGTCCGGAGCTGATGGACCCCTGGGGACGGCTCTCTAGGGCTCTCTGGAACGGAAATCTTTTCCACTGTGTTTCTGCGCGCCTTGCAGTGCTCCAGAATTTGTGGGGAGTTCTTTTTGCAGGAAATATATGGGCTGTGGGTTCAGAGCTAGCATACGTGAGTCTTTCTACTCCACCATCCTGGCTCCACCGAGAAAATATAATTTCATTTAAAATAATTCACAATGTATAAAATGTAGATACAGGCACTATATAAATATAACTAAACACTGTTTGCAGACATAAAAGTCTAATTAAATCATTAGAAAAATATTAATTGTTCCTAGGGAGGACAAGTCAATATAATGAAAATGGCACTACTAATTTACTTAATGCCACATCAATCACTAACGAATTTACTTACTCAATGCCCCATCAATCAAACCATCACATAATTACCTTAAAGAACCTAAAAAAAAATAACAGCAAAATTCATATGGTGGAAAAAAGGGACAAGAATCCCTGGAGAAATAATAATGAGAAAGGGGACCTGGCAATGAAAAACTACATTGCAAAACAGTAACTACTAAAACATTTTGGTATTGGATAAAAATAAGTCAGTCAATCAATGAACATATATTAAACACTGACAGATTGATCAGAGGAATAGAGTGAGTACACAACATATGGAAGTGAATGCATCTAATATCTGATAAACCAAGATTCTAGTTTGGGATAAAGACTCACTATTTGAGAAAAATTGCTAAGGAAATTGGACAGTAGTATGAAAAAAATTACATTTCTACTCATAAATTCCCAACTTGTACAAAATTAGCTTCCAACTGGGGACATGATCTAGATATGAAATGTCACATTATAAACAAATTAGAGAAACATGGAAAAAATTACCTATCAGATCTCTGAATGGCAAAAAGTTTCCTAATGAAACAAGAAATACGGGAGACAATAAAATGGATTATTTTGATTACAAAAATTTAAAATGTTTTGCGCAAACACAATAAAGCTATGAATAAAAACGAAACAATTAGCTGGGAGAAAAAATTCTTGCAGCAAGTCTTTCTGATAAATATCTCGTTTCCAAGATATATAAGGAATTCATTCAACTTTACAAGGATAATTGCCATTCTCCAATTGATAAATGGTTTAAGGATATGAAAGTGCAGTTTTCAAGGGAAGATACCCAGGCTGCTTAGAGTTATATGAAAAAAATGTTCCAAATCATTACTAATCAGTGACATAAAAAGTGGCAATGGTATTACACATATTAAATGGTTAAGAAACACAAAAATACAGTCAATCCTCAACTTTCACAGGGGTAACATTCTAAGGAACATAACAAAAGTCAAAAATGTGAATGTTGACACACTGAATTTGAGAAATAGGGGATTGGGTTCCCATGACCACCAAAAACTTCAATCTTCCACTAGAGATTGCTGAAAATACACTTTTTTGCATACATTCTTTATAACAAAACATCTATTCTGATAATATGTACTTTTTCTAACGCAGTAACCACAGAGGAGAGGCAAGGTTGGAGTGGAGAGTAGCAATGTCAAAGAACCCAAGGTAAAAAAGGAGATGAGGTAACATCTTCCATCTGCATTCTCCTTTTCAGCTCTGGTTGAAATGCTCCCTGATGAAACAGATACAGTTCCCCACAAGATCATTCTGTCATGAGTGGAGTGCTGCACCTGTCCTCCAGCATAAGACAGAGCCCTAGGAGCTGCCACTGTCCCAAAACCTATGTCCAGGTAAGAGTGCTGCCATGGTTCCCCATGCTGGACACTACTGGGATCTTATGCTGGAAGAAGAGATGTCACTGCTGGGCCTTGAGTGCCACTCTTTTCCTAGGCAATTGACACCCTTGTATGGTCTCCTAGTGCAATAGGCCATATCAATGTTCCTAGCTGGTCTACCACATTGATAAAGTCAAGAATAGATATACAATATGGCTCAGGAAACTCCTATGCATGAGTTCTGGTCAACTAGTCTAGGGCTTGAGCTCCCCATCTTATCAGTGACCAGCCTTTCTGATGTAGGAGATTCCTCTTCTAGTCATCCCCAACTGACGGGGCCTAGGGGTCTTGCCATCTTCAGAAGGCTAGCCATGTACAGCTTAGGACTGCTCACCTAAAATCAAGGAAAGAGATACAAAGCAAAGGTAGCAGCCAGAGAATCCTCTAAGCTAGCTTACGCTCTAGCTCCAAAGTGCAAGTTAACATCTTTTCCAGGGATAGGGAAGGCAACTAAAGTCTTTGCAGGTGATAGGGTACAAACGTTTAGTGGCTACAATTTGTGGCCTGGGTTTGATTCCTAGGTTGAGGTCAGGGAACCATAATGTTAAGGTTTGGGGTGCTTAGGACCCCAAAATACCTCAACTCAAGCCATCTTTTAACCAAAGAAAAACAAAGTTCATTTAGGATTCATCATATTGGGTTGATTCTTAAGAAGCCTCACCATTTATGATGCTTGCATTGACAAGTGGGCCAGATAGAATCTGAGCTAGATCGAATGTGAGCACCTTCATGGAGGCCAGATGGAACTTATATACAGAAAGACTGTGGAAGGATCTGGGAGATGGTCTAGTAGTCTGGGGTGATGGGGGGAGGAATTTAGGGAGGGTTTTGAGGAGTCAGAGGAGGACATTGATGGGCCTGGGGTGACTAGAGGTCAGAACCAAGAAAGTGGGATTTTGATGTGATCAAGGGTGGGAAACAGCTGGAGGCAACTGGGAGATAACAAAGAAGGGAGGGCTAGGCTAGTTTAAGGGGAACAGATTTGGGGATAGATATTTTGATAGAATCAAGGATGGAAGAAAGGAGCCAGAGGCAACTGGACAAAGCAATAATGAAAAGTCCTTGGCCTCAGGAACCCCAGATCAGGTGGAAAGATTTAAGGAGAGTTGGGTAGGGGGAGGTTCCCAGAGTCTAAACCTCATCACAGAAACCCACTACCAAGGCATTTCTCTTTCTAGAAATTCCAAAAAGCAAGTTTCAGTTCATGAGTAAGAGTTAATGCTCTCTCCTTTTGAACTTTTTATATTTTTTGATGCAGAACCCCTCTAAGTAAATCAATAAGGGTTTATTTAGCATGTGTGCCTAAAAGGCTTCCCCCAGTTCCTTGTACCAAAGAGTTCCAATAAAATACATCTGGTAATTCTCAATAGCTTCCCAAATGTCACATAAAATGTTCCAAACAAGAATCACCTGCCCAGCAAAACCTGAGTATAATCCTTCAGGAGAAAAAAGTGAACTCAATAAAACAGAAGATTTTCAGTTATTCTTGATGAAAAGACCACAGCTGAATAGAAACTATGACTTTCAAATATAAATTTCAAAAGAAGAATGAAAAGGTTAACAGGAAAGGTAAATCATATGGGACTTAATAAGGTTAAACTATTTATATTCCTACATGGAAAGATGATACTAGTAACTCATAAGAACTATCTCATTGCTAGAGCAGTTAGAAGGAGTATATATAGATAGTGGACACAAGTATGAATTGAATATGAAGGGAGGATATCTAAAAAAATAAAATTAAGGGGTGACAAGGAAATGTATGAGGAGAAATAAAGTGAAAGGAGAAGTAGAATGGGGTAAATTATCTCACATAAAAGTGTCAAGAAAAAGTTTTTACAGTAGAAGGAAAAATGAGGGATATTAGGAGGTGTGAATGAACCTTGTTCTCATCAGAACTGGCTCAAAGAGGAAATAACATACATTCAGTTGGGTACAGAAATCTATTTTACCTCAGAGGAAAGTAGGAGGGGAAGGAGATAAGAGAAGGGGACTGGGGCAGTGATAAAAGGGAGGGAAGGCTAGAGGAGGGACAGGGTCAAAGGAGAGAAAAGAATAGACAGGGGGTGATGGGGGAATAGAATGGAGGAAAATAGAGTTAGCAAAAAAAATTTTGAAGCAAGTTTTTTCTGATAAAGGCCTCATTTCTCAAACATATGATATAGAGTCAAAATTATAAAAATAAGAGCTATTCTTTAATTGAAAAATGATCAAATGATATGAAGTTTTCAGATGAAGTAATCAAATTATAGCCATATGAAAAAAAGTTCTTATTATTGATTGGAGAAATGTAAATTAAAATAATTCTGAGGTACTATCTCATACCTACTAGATTGGCTAATAGGTCAGAAAAGGAAAATGACAAACGTTAACAAGGATGTGGGAAAAGGAGACATTAATGCACTGTTGGTGGAGTTGTGAACTGATTCGATCATTTTCGATAGCAATTTAGTACCACGACCAAAGGCCTATAAAACCATACGTACACCTTTGGCCCTCATTTATACCAATACTAGGTCTGTAACTCAAGAGACAAAAAAGGAAAAGGACCTATGTGTACAAAAATATTTATAGCATTTCTTTTCTGCTGGCAAAAAATTAGAACTTGAGTGGATGCCCATCAATTGAGGAATGTCTGAACAAATTGAGGTATGTGATTATAATGGAATACTATTGTGCTGTAAGAAATAATGAGCAGGATGCTCTCAAAAAACCGGCAAAGACTTAAATGAGCTGATGCAAAGTAAAATGTACTACATACAAAGTAACAGCAATATTGTAAGATCTTAGCTATTCTTAGCAATATAATGATCTAAGTCAACTCTGAAGGATTTAAGATGAAAAATGATATCCATCCTCAGGGAAACAACTGATTGTGCCTGAATACAAATTGAAGCATACTTTTCTAACTTTATTTTTCTTGAGGGTTTGTTTTTTTTTTTGGTTTAGGTTTTCTTTCACATGACTATTATGGAAATGTTTTGCATGACTACACATGTAAAACTTATTTTGAACTGTTTGCCTTCTCAGTGGTGGTGAAGGGGTGGGGAAGGAGGAAGAAAGATTTGGAACTCAAAATTGAAAAAACAAATGTTAAAATTTGTTTTTACATATAATGGGGAAAATAAAATACTAAATAAATTCAAGAAAAAAGTCCAGAAATTTGTTATAAATTTATGTAAAACAAAAATATTAAAATATTTTTAGTATTTAATAATTTTTGCCCGCAGGCAAAACTTTTCATCTGATTAGACTAATTTCAAACAGTGAAGTATTTACATAATTATGTAACTAGATTCATCACTTACCCAAAGAATATTTAATAATCATTGCCAATGTCTGAAACAAATCTAGTTTTAGGAAAAAGCTTTTGATTTTAACTGTGAAATAGAAAGCAAGTCAAATCACTGGTATAACTGTCTCCAAACTATCCAAAATTTAGATTAAAATCAGTGATTCCAATTCAATGGAAGGAAAAATAGTTACAATGCAACATGTTTTTCTTTTCCTTTCACTATTCTAAAAAAGACTACGGTTGGAAACTTCTTTGTAGTCAAATGACTACTAACTTATGGCTGTGAATAAAAGGAGAGAAAACCAAGTTTTCATGCTACAGGAACAGAATTTACTGACTACTTATTACTAAAAAAAAAATTTCAATGTCAAGTTACAGAATAAACAGCAAGCTTGTAAGTGTTACATCTTCAACAATTCAACACTTCCCTTCTGGAGGAAGTTATTTAATAGGAATGAGATTTCCTATAAATTCAATTCTTAAAAGAGATAGCATAATTGCATTTTTTGCTGCAATAGCATATTTAAATTATATTCCAGGGACTCACAACAAATTTTGGATCAGCAGAAGAGGAGAACAACAGAGTGGAGATTTCCAGACCAGGGTGACCTGAAAGGACCACGGGAAACTTCTGTTGTACCAGAAGTGGAGTGCAGCCCAACTCTGCCTTGGCCACGGTCTGGCTAGAGAACAGCCCTTGGGGGCGGAATCTCCAGTTGCAGTAGCAGCAGGTTCTAAGATCCCTCAAACCAGAGGTGCTAAAGGTCAGTGACGGGGTTTTTTCAGTTGGCCCAGAAGGGAGAAGGGCCTTCCCATAGTTCTGGCCTTAGGCAGTCACCACAGAGGTCGCACCTGCAGGTGTAGCAGCTGTGTCCATTGTTGGAATGTAAAAACCCTGGGGGCACTGGGGAGCTGATTTTTGCCTTGGATCTGTGTGGAGGCCCTGGGGGAGCTGGTCTTTGTCTCACACTGAATGGAGGCCCATCCATCTTATCTTAAAATCAGCCCCCAGTGCTAATTTGGCAGAACTGGAGGCCAGGTGGCTGTGGAGAGGTAACTGCTAAGATTTTGGACACAAAAATCCCCACCCGCTCCCAGCCCAGTATATGCTTGATTGTGCCACCTTGGAGGAACTGAGATCTCACAGATTCCCAGAATATACCCTACTCTTGACAAAGGACCCAAAAGTCAATTAACTGGTTGGGAAAATGCCCAAAAAAGGGAAAAAAATAAGACTATAGAAGTTGCTTTCTTGGTGAACAGATATCTTCTCCCATCCTTTCAGATGAGGAAGTACAATTCTTACCATCAGGGAAAGACATAAAATTCAAGGCTTCTGTATCCCAAACATCCAAAATAAATATTCAATGGTCTCAGACCACTGAAGAGCTCAGAAAGGATTTTGAAAATCAAGTAAGAGAGGTGGAGGAAAAACTGGGAAGAGAAATGAGAGAGATGCAAGAAAAGCATGAAAAGCCGGTCAAGACCTTGCTAAAGGAGACCCCAAAAAATGCTGAAGAAAATAACACCTTGAAAAATAGGCTAACTCAATTGGCAAAAGAGGTCCAAAAAGCCAATGAGGAGAAGAATGCTTTAAAAAGCAGAATTAGCCAAATGGAAAAGGAGGTTCAAAAGCTCATTGAAGAAAATAGTTCTTTCAAAATTAGAATGGAACAGATGGAGGCTAATGACTTTCTGAGAAACCAAGAAATCACAAAACAAAACCAAATGAATGAAAAAAATGGAAGATAATGTGAAATATCTCATGAGAAAAACAACTGACCAGGAAAATAGATCCAGGAGAGACAGTTTAAAAATTATGGGACTACCTGAAAGCCATGATCAAAAAAGGGGTCTAGACATCATCTTTCATGAAATTATCCAGGAAAATTGCCCTGATATTCTAGAACCAGGGGACAAAATAAATATTGAAAGAATCCACTGATCACCTCCTGAAAGAGATCCAAAAAGAGAAACTCCTAGGAACATTGTGGCCAAATTCCAGAGTTCCCTGGTCAACAAGAAAATATTGCAAGCAGCTAGAAAGAAACAATTCCAGTATTGTGGAAATACAATCAGGATAACAAAAGATCTAGCAGCTTCTGCATTAAGGGATTGCAGGGCTTGGAATATGATATTCCAGAAGTCAAAGGAACTAAGACTCAAACCAAGAATCACCTACCCAGCAAAACTGAGCATAATATTTCAGGGGAAAAAATGGTGTTTCAATGAAATAGAAGACTTTCAAGCATTCTTAATAAAAAGACCAGAGCTGAAAAGAAAATCTGACTTTCAAACACAAGATTGAAGAGAAGCATGAAAAGGTAAACAGTAAAGAGAAGTCATAAGGGACTTACTAAAGTTGAAGTATTTACATTCCTACATGGAAAGACAATACTTGTAACTCTTGAAACTTTTTTCAGTATCTGGGTAGTTGGTGGGATCTCACACACACAAAAACACACACACACACACAAACACTCACACACACACAGACACATACAGAGAGAGAGAGAGAGAGAGAGAGAGAGAAAGACAGAGACAGACAGACAGACAGAGAGCACAGGGTGAATTGAATAGGATGGGATCATATCTTAAAATAATGAAATTAAGTGGTGAGAGAAATATATTGGTAAGAGAAAGGGAGAAATGGAATGGGGCAAATTATCTCTCATAAAAGAGGCAAGTAAAAGACTTTTCAGTGGAGGGAAAAAGGGGGGAGGTGAGAGAAAAATCATGAAGCTTACTCTCATCACATTCGACTAAAGGAAGGAATAAAATGTACACTCTTTTTGGTATGAAAACTTATCTTACAATACAGGAAAGTGGGGGAGAAGGGGATAAGCAGGGTGGGGGGGATAATGGAAGGGAGGGCAGTGGGAGGAGGGAGCAATTAGAAGTTAACACTCTTCAGGAGGGATAGGATAAAAAGAGAGAATAGAAGAAATGGGGGGCAGGATAGGATGGAGGGAAATATAGTTAGTCTTATACAACACGACTATTATGGAAGTCATTTGCAAAGCTACACAGATAAGGCCTATATTGAATTGCTTGCCTTCCCAAAGGGAATGGGTAGGGAGGGAGGGATGAAGAGAAGTTGGAACTCAAAGTTTTAGGAACAACTGTTGAGTATTGTTCTTGCAATGAGGAAATAAGAAATACAGGTAATGAGGTATAGAAATTTATCTTGCCCTACAGGACAAAAGAGAAGATGGGGATAAGGGAAGGGAGGGATGTTAGAAGGGAGGACAGATTGGTGATAGGGGTAATTGGAATGCTTGGTGTTTTGGGGTGGGGGTGGGGAGAAATGGGGAGAAAATTTTGAGCCCCAAATTTTGTGGAATTGAATGTTGAAAACTTGAAAAAATAATTTAAATACAAAAAAAAAATTAACATTCAAATATAAAAAAACAAAAAATAAATTATATTTCAGAGACAAATCAAGATTAATTCAATTCCAAGAGGTGATTGATTATTCAAAATGCCATGTATATTACATCTTGTTCATTATATCCTACTTTACATTAAATGGTGATTTAAGACATTCAATAAAAACAGAAAAATATTTTGAATCTCTTACCTTGGCTGTGAGGTCAGATCGTTCCTGTAATTTATATGTTTTGGAGAAAAGAAGTCTGATTATCCAGAGAATTAGAATCCCTTCCAAAATAAGATGGTAGGCAGGTGCCTGTAAGTCCAAACAACAAAACTGTAACTACATTAATTTCTAAAATAAAATGAAGTTTATTATTCCAAGACGTATGTATAATTTTCATCAATTTCTATGTTTCCTTAATTTTATTCATTAAAGTAAAATCTGCAAAATAAGGAACTTGAATAGGATCGCCTCTAAGGTTCCTTCCAGGTCTAGATCTATGATACCACAAACTCTACAAAAATTTCAGTATGGGATCTCAGGACTTCTCAATTTCATGACCCACACAGAGAGGGATTAGAGATTATTTTAGAGACAACTCACTGACTCTGGAACCAGTTTCCTGGCTACTTTTCATTGGAAATTTCTGTGTAGCTCCTATATTTCTCAATTTTGTTTTCCTGAACCAGTGGTAATACTCCACCACCCTGGTCCCCAATATTTTCAGACCAAAGCATAAACTGAACATTTTTCTTTAGTGAAAAGATTGTCCAAAAGAGAGGGTTACGGCCATTCAGGAAAGTTTTCAAGTCGAAGACAGAAAACCACTGTTCTAAGTCTCCACAATCTTTCTGTTGATTTACAAAGACCTTAATTGTACTGCATGAAAAGACATGAATCATGATCTATATCAGTAACATGAACTTTTCAAAGTATGAAAGTATTACATATATAATATAGTGACTACTATTTTAAATCTTGATTAAATTCCTCCACTACTGAACCAATATTTGAAATTATCATAACTGAGAAGAATCTGAATAAGGTAGAAGGTAAATTTTCTGGTTGTTTGACAAATCCTTTTAAATCAACAAGTATCCATTATTTTCTAAATGCTATAAAGTGTCACAGTGCTAGGCAGCAGGAATCCAAAGAGAAATATTAACCTTGCTTTGAGAACCACTATATGTGTGGATGTGTGCTTGTATGCATGCTTGTATAAAATAGGTACACGACAATGCAAAGATATGAAATGGAGTTATAGCCAAGAGGAAGATTGCGTTTAGAGAGTAATGAATGTGTAATAAGGTTGGAAAGAGACCAATGAGGCCATGTTGTAAAGGTTTCTCAATACCAGAGGAATTCATATTTGCTTCTAGAGGCAATAGGGAGTTACTGGAGCATGAGAAGGAAAAACACTTTGGCAGCTGTATGAAATGGAGTGGGCTAAGAGTAATATGAAGGCCATACAATACAATAGTCTAGGCAACAGGTAAAGCTGTAGTAGCTGTTAACTAATTAGGATGTACAGGACATACAGGAGTCAAGGATGATCCAAGGTTGTTAACCTTAGTGACTAGAGAATGACAGTATCCTCAGATGAGGAGAGAAGAGCTTTGAGAAAAAAACAGTGAGTACTGTTAAGGCATGTTGAACTTTGAGATGTCTAGACATCTTAAACTTGTTACCTCTAAAACTGAAATTTTTCATCTTAAACTCTCCCCCCTTCCAAAAGTAACTATTTCCATCAAGGATATTCAAATCCTTCCATCTTAGGTTTTTAATCTCAACATCATCTTGGCCTCCTCATTCTCTCTCATTCTACATGGTTCAGTGAGTTGCCAAATATAGCCATCTCCCTCTTTATAGCATCTTATATTTTGACCTTCTTTCCAGTCACAGCTACCACTTTATTTTGGGGCCTTTATTATTCTTATCCTATTACTCCAACAGCCACCTAGTTGGGTTCCCTGCCTCAAGTATCTCCTTACTGCACTATTGCCACTGTGATGTCCTTTAAGGTCATATCCGACCACTGACTACTTACTTAACCAAACCAGAGGCTTCAAATCTCCAGTAGGGTCAAATATAAACTCCTGTTTAGCTTTGAAAGACCTACACAGTCTGGCGCTCCCATCTTTTTAGCTTTCTACTACACTTTGTGATCCAACCACACTGGCCTTCTCTCTTTTCCTCACACATAACATTCCATCAATTTACCTTTCCTCCAGCTTCCCAATTCATGGAGTCACTAATTTCTAAGCATCATCTGCAAGAAAACTTTCCCAACACCCTTCCTCGCAAAATAATTATTTTGTAAACATTACTAGTATTTATTAATTTTAAAGTTATGCTTTGTGTGTTTTTATATGTACTTGTCTCCTCCGTTAGAACTGAAGGTCACTTCAAATAGGAATTCTTTCTTTCTTTGTACTTGTGTCCCCAGCACCTAGCACATAGCACAGTGAATGATTCACAGCTATTACTTGATATATCCAAAAGGTAGTTTGCAGAACTAGAACCCGGAAGAAAAATTAAGGCTAGATATATAGATCTGGGTTCATCTATACAAAGAAAATGAAAACTATGGGAGGTGATGAGGTTACCAAGAATGTGTAGTAATTTCGGGGGGGAAAAAGAAACAAAAAAACAAATGAGAGTATAAACAAAGAGAAGGGGATCCCTATTTCTTCTGCCTACATACTGCACTTTATATAATAAATTTCCTTTTACAGTATGGTCAAAATTTTCATTCTTCATGTCAAGTTCATATAAGTAATACACTCAAATAGAAAGGAAAAAAAACCCTCTCATTAAGCTGCTCTGTAAATTTGTCTGCTACAATGTAATTCACTTTGGGGAACAGGACATAGCTGCCTATTCAGGGCTACTAAATTACTTTAGAATTTGGGGCTACTAAATTACTTTAGAATTCCCAAACTATGGTTTCTAGTTGGCAGATTTCTGCAAATTAGTAAGCATCCCAAAACAAGAAAAAGAGGCTACAGAAAAGTTAAGCAACAAGGGCAGTGAGTCAATAAAAAAATCTGGATCTAGAATCACTCTTCTACTCTCAGGGAAATTACATTCCCTCTAAAAATTTCTTTCACCATATCAAAAATCATAGGAGGTATACTGTCAAATCGAACCTTTAATAAAAGTGATCAAAGACAATATAATGGAGACAATTATTTTCCCCAAATTGTAGTTCATTATATTCTTAGAACTGACATATAATGTGCGTATACACACACATATCTAATTACTGATTAACTGAAAGTTGGCCATCAATAAAGTAAGTGGGAGGTCACGCTGGTGGCTTGTTTCGCAATAGATTAGAAAAAAAATGACACCTATTCTCCCCAACAGGCAGAAGAATTTTCTTTCACACTCAAAACAAAAATCCATAAAACTGAAGTACAGTCTGAAAATTAGTTATCTAGTTTCCAATATTCTTCCATATTTCTCTCGTTTAAAAAACAAAAACGCTTATTTTTTCATTTCCTAAAAAATACAAAATAAAATTATTTTATATTATATAAAAACATAAAATAAAATCTCGTATTCCTTAGAAATCCCAAATTATGTCTCCATAAAACTAACTCCCGTTCACATCATCATTCTTTTCCAATCCACTTTCAGCATGCAGCTGGCCCTACTTCTAAAGATCTTTACGCTCAAACCTTTATCCCAGTTATCCTACGTCCTCCACATCCTACTAACCTTTCCTTGTCCACTGTATCCCAGGCTCCCCCTTCAAAGAGCAAACTGTCTTCTCAGAGTATCCTCCTCCAAATCTAGCTTTTCCTAGATCTCACCTCCTAGATCTCACCCCCTGAATGCTTAACTTGTTCTGTAGGTAAGAGTTTTGGTTTTTTTTTTTTTTTTTTTTGTATTCGAATCTCCGCCGCCTACACAGTACCTGGGCAACAAAGTTACAAGTTAAATAAATGCTCCTTGGACTGAATAGGTTCTCCAGCCCAATCCTTAAGTTTCACACACCCTCCGGTGTCCCCTCCCCCTTCTCCTTCACTGCACCGCCAATTGGCTGAAAGAGGCCCGACTCTCCGGCCGTCCTCGCTCATTGGTTAGTCTCCTGATCAGTTTCCTAAGACCCGCCCCCTCGGGCCGCCTGCAAGGACAGCTCCAGCGCCGGAAAAGGCTGGGTGGGAAGAACTAACGATCCTCGCACCGTCTCTTTCTAAGCCAAGAGCCACTTCTGCCTCCCGGCAGCATGGGCAGGAGCGTCGGAGTCCGCGGAGCTCACCTCATACAACGCCTGCACCATCTCCACCAGGACCCACTGCTCTCCAACCATCGCCATCGCCGACGGGAGGGAACTTCCGGGATTGTAGAGCGCCATGACGTAAGGGGCTCCTAATAAAGCGCGCCGGGCGGGGCTCGGGATGCCGACGCCTTGGTTCCGCTTGTCGTGGGAAGACCTTATAAGGCAGCCGGATCTGGACGGACCTGTTCTGCTTGCGCTGCGGCTTCTTCCCCTCCCAGACTTAGGAAAGCCGGGTGAGTGGAGGGTGAGCGTGGGGCTCACAGATCGCGCATTCATATTAAGCGTGCTCACCGTACGGTTATTTATATTTATCCGAGAAGAGAATAGACTTTCCAGGTGTCCTCCCAAGAAGCGTTCCGACCTGAATCCCCGAGGGAGGTGCTTTTGCTTTGTTTTAACGTCCACAAACGCAGCATGACAAGGTTCCCCAAGCAGTATTTTCTTCTTCCTCACCCGTCACTGCTTGCAGACGCCCATGGCGTGGACGGTGCCTCCTAGGTTACCTGGCGAAGGCACTTCCCATAGCGCCTCCTGCAGCCCGGGCCAGAACTCCCTGTCCGACAGCCCGGCGTTCCAGCCTGGCTGGGAGACTTCCAGTGAGCAGCCCCTGGCCAGCACGGCCGCCCGCACCCTTCACCGAGAGCTGTCATGGTCAGGAGGTGCCCTCTGGGCTGAGCCCAAGGCTGAGCAGCTGTCATTCACCCCACGGATCCCAATTCTGCCCTACCTGCACCCTTCACCGAGAGCTGTCATGGTCAGGAGGTGCCCTCCTGGGCTGAGCCCAAGGCTGAGCAGCTGTCATTCACTCCATGGATCCCAATTCTGCCCTACCTGCACCCTTCACCGAGAGCTGTCATGGTCAGGAGGTGCCCTCCTGGGCTGAGCCCAAGGCTGAGTAGCTGTCATTCACCCCATGGATGCTAGTTCTGCCCTACCTGGACCCTTCATCAAGAGCTGTCATGGTCAGGAGGTGCCCTCCTGGGCTGAGCAGCTGTCATTCACCCCATGGATCCCAATTCTGCCCTACCTGCACCCTTCAGCTAGAGCTGTCATGGTCAGGAGGTGCCCGCCTGGGCTGAGCTGAGCAGCTGTCATTCACCCCATGGATCCCAATTCTGCCCTACCCGGAATCAAAACTGGATTCCTGTTAGTGCTTCCAGGCATGAAAACCTTATTTCATGCAGTTCTTTAAGATGTTTGCTATAAATATTATTACAGTTTTACCTACAAAGAAAAGGTTCAGAGAGGTCAAGAGGCTGAACACAATGTCTGAAAATTTTGGGGTGCATTCTTGATTCCCATCTAAAATTCTGTAAACCAGTTGCCTGTTGAAAGAAACCCTAAATCCCTGTTCTAGATTACTTTCTGTTGCAGGATCTGGGTTGTTAACAGTGTGGAGGGACTTTATGCTGGGAATAGTTGGTATCATCAGGGTTATCTGAATGTGAGCAGCATCTTGTAGTAGAAATAACAGTTAGTTAATAAATATTAAACACCTACCGTGTGCTAGGCATTTAAGCACTGGTGATACAAAAAAGGCAAAAGACTGTCCCTGCCCTTAAGGAGCTCACAGTCTAATGAGGGAGACCACCAAGAATAAAGAAGTTCTGTTAAGGATGAAATTGGAAATAGCCAAGAAAAGGAAGGCACAAAATAAAGGAGTTGGGAAAGGCTTCCTAGTTAATATTCTAATTAATTACAACACCTAATTAATTAGAATTATAATCTAATATTGTTGTTAGTGTTTTTATTAAATATTAGGGTTTTAGCTGGGACCTGAAGGAATCAGGAGATGGAGATACGGAGGGAGAACACTCCCTGCATAAAGGAAAGCCAATAAAAGTGCTTTAAGTCAGGAAATGAGTGTTTTGAAAATGATAGTAAAGAGGTGACGGGCATTGGATGAGTGGAAGTGGGAAGTGAAGGAGATGTAAAGTGTAAGAAGATTGGAAAGGGACAGAGAGATGTTGGGAAAGACTCTGAGTGCCAAATGACTTTACTTTTTATTCTGAAGATGATAGGGAGCCAATGGAGTTTATTGAATAGGGGGAGGGAGAATTGACATAGTAAGACCTGTGAAATTTCTGTATTAGTTATTAATTATTGATTGAGAATTGTATTTAATCATTGGAAGCAGTACCTAGAAATTAATTTGATTTAAAAGACAGATTGACTACATAACATTAGAGTCATCATTAGATGGTTTGACTTCTTTGTAAAAGTAACTTCCCTATTTTTCTGGTCTTTAACTTGGATTCTTGCTCCAGATTTAGATTGGGGATTGAGTGATGAGTCTCTGAAATCATAGAATGTTCTGCCTGGTCGTAAGTCAAAAGGGTTGCTTTCTACTGGACCTTCCAGAGAATGTTAACTCTATTGTCATGAGTCTTGGAAATCCCCTCCTGAAAATCAGGTTAAATGTAAGCCACCTGTACCTTTACCAGTTATATCAGAGACTGCTCCAATGCATGAGGATGTCAAGTTATTGGCAACTACTAGCTTTGCCAAATAAATTGATTATGCTCGGAGACTTTGTGCCTCAGTTTCTTTTCATTTCAAATTTTTATCAGAACAGTTGGGGACCCCAGATGGGACCTGAGTGAGACCCTCCAACCCTGGAACTTCCTCTCAGAAGAATTCCTTTTGAAGGACTGTTCTGGAAGCTTGACTCTCCCTCAGGCCTCAAGCTTAATTTTCTCCTAGCAAAGGTAAGCCTCCACTGTGTTGGGCATGATTTAATTCCCTTTTGCTCTTCTCAGTATGGGTCAGGCCCTTAAGATGATAAGGGAAGGCCATTTTCAGGTGAAAGATACCTTAAATTTCAGTTTTATTCAGTCTCAATTTTTCCTTTTGATATACTTTAGCAGAAAGTTTGGAGGAACAGAGTTTTAACTAGCTCTTGTTTCTAGCAGTAGACTAACTTTCACTTCTTTAGTGGAAACTAGAGAGGAAAATTTTTCTAAAATATACCTGTTTCTGTGTGGGTCTTAAAACTGATTGTGTGTACTAGATTTTTTTAACAGAAATTTCAAAGAAAAAGCAAAATTCTTAAAGGAGAGTGTGAGGACTGAAGAAAAATTCATAACATGAACAATTTCTTCTTTAGCGACAGCTGGCTAAAAAGCAGGACAACTTGTCAGTTGTAATTTCCCTTTTCTTTTTACATTAGAGTTGGCTGTTGAACAATCTCACAAAACAAATGAACTCTGGGACATGCATACCATTGTTTAAAGGGCCCACTTGTGTAAATATTTTTTCTGTGTCTTGTGATGATCTATGCCAGCAAGTGTTTCCAAATATTTGTGTGGTCCTGATAACTTAACCTAGCTTCTCCTCTTGGTCTGATCAGCGAGAAGAAGGCTCTAAAAATGCAAAGCTTGCAGAAGTCTTCAGAAGAAAAGACAAGTCTCTCTTTCCCTTCATATTTTCAACACCAGCCACATTGGAAGTTGCAGAGATGAAACACAGGTATGAAAACTAACTAGGGACTAAATTTGTTATTTTCTCAAAATTTCTAAATTATGACTTGAATGGTTTTGTGAGTATTTTGATGAGTTTTAGGAGTAAAATTTGTGAAATCTCATGAAAAGAAAAATTGACAGATCTCTGTTAGAGGGATTCAGTGAAATTCAGAGAAATGTTAAGATAAGAAGCACTTAGGAAAGTGATACAGGAAAAATTAAGAGTAAAATTCCTGTGAATTTAAAAAATTCCACAACTCAGAACTTAAAATGGATTGAATTTGCTCTTTAACATTAAAGTAATACACTGGAAAATTAAAGATTGAGATCAGATCACTTTTAACTGCTCACGTCTTAGCATTCAGAGAAGTTACGTACAGTTTTTGATCAGCAGAATAATTCCAAAGCAGTTTTAGTTCACTAGTCACAGAGTCTGAAGTTTTTTGGATGCCACCCACTGACTTGGTTTTGACTTTAATGTGTAATACAAATTCTTTAAAAGATGTACTTAAGACTGTACTTAAAAGGAATGATAAATTTATTGTGGGGTGGAAATGTGATTTTTTTTTAAAAAGCAAAATAGGAAAAGTTTTAGACCATGTTCAGTTCCTGAAAGAATAAAAGTAAGTAAAGATGAAATTTATTTACTCTTCCATTATTACAGCTTTTAAACAACTTATCTTAAGACACAAAGCAAGCCCTGTTACTAGCTGTATGTTGGGACTCCTGGATTGAAGGTATTTTCCAAAGTGCACCTAGAGGAAGAAAGTGTTGCTTTAAAATCAGGAATCCACTGAAAAGTAAGTGAAATTTAATGGATTTTTTTTTCCTGTTATGGCTGTAGTAAGTTAAGGTAAGAAAACAAAAGAAATGAACTTAGCCTTTAAGCCTCTGAGTGATTTAAAAGTAATAGAAAAAAAGTAAGTTGTCATCAGACACTGCTTTTTTAAGTAACTCAATTACTGTTGCCTTTAGAAATACTCCTGTTATTGTTTTTAATAAAAACTGACACTTTAAATCAAGAAATTCTTATGATTCAAATCAAAAGATCTTTCTAATGCAAATCATTGTTGACCATTAAACAATGAGGTGGATTTTATTATAGATCGTAAAGGATAATAATCTACTTTATTACACTTGTTTTGACTAGAACCAATTGTGACATTCCAAATTGTCTTACAACACTTGAAATTTCATTATCACCCTTCAGTCTCAGATAATTTTTTAACATTAAAACTTAAGCTAGTTGATAATAGTGGGCCCTAAAATTGGAAATTCTGGCAGTGTATGGCCCTTGTGAAAATTTAAACTCTAAATTGTTAATATTAGTAATTATACAATTATATTTGATTTAGTTGAATCCAAAAAAATAAATAATTAGCATGATAAGGATTTCTCTTAATTCAGAATCATTAGAAAATTAACCCTTTCTGTCATGAGACAATGGTAAAACCTCCAAAAATAATATAATAACCTATAGTCCTGCTATCTTAGTAAAAGGAGGAGGTAATTAGGAGCAAAGATCTTCACAAAAAAGTGCTTATATTTACATATTTAAGTACCAGCACCAAAATAAAAGTTGCTTTTGTATAAAAGACTATACAATACAGTAGACTATAAATTGAAAGAGTTGTGTTCTGACTGATCTCCCTGGTTGTTGCCAGGTAAACTCCTTTGTGGAAAAGATGGATGAATGATTCTTTGGCATAAAAGTGGTTAACTTTGAGAAGGAGATAGGTGACTCCTCCAGAGTTATCCTTCCTGCTGAAAACTGTGACAAAATACAATGAAGAACTAGGAGGGACCTTAAACTTTGCAGTTGGGCTGAATGAGTTGTATTTGGATTTATCTGACTATTACTTATAATTAAGTTTTGTAACTGTAACCAACTGTAATTGCTCAAAAGAACTGCCTCAAAGAAATTGGAATGAACTATGCATTTGTAAGCCTTTGAGAAAGTAAAAATGTGACAGTATTGTGGTTTTGTGTAATAAAAATTTGTACTAAAGAGTAAAGGAAGTTCACTAGAATGAAGGTTAAGTCTGCAGACAGTCTTAGATATGATTGGGAAGTAAAGACTAGAGGAATTAAGCAAGTAGAAAAAAACTAAGAGGGCTTTAATTCCACTGAAATAAAAAGAATTGAGGAATTTTTAGAGAAATGCCTTTTTGGTAAGTACTGCATGCCTCTGTTCCCCAAGATTACAAAAGAAATTTCTTAAGACTTTGAAAAGTTGAGTGGAAGTTTAACCACTACATATTAACTAACTTACTGATAAAGAAAATATTATTTCTTTGACCTGACTTAGGTGCCAAAGGCCTTTGTGAAAAAAAAAAAAAGTAGCTTTTCAGGATAAGGACAGATGTGCACTTAATCTGCCCTCTTAAGGTGTTCTGTGAGGTTCAGTTAGGAAAATAAAAAAATTGATTTGACTTTTTGGGTGGTTAATAGAAATAAAGAAATTATTTCAGGGAGCCATTGTGAATTTTTGAACATGAGCTAGCAGAAAGTAGCCAAGTTCATTGAAAAATTGAAATTGAAATATTATCATTAGATATTATTAATCTATATTTGTTCTTATCAAAATTTTGTTCTGAAACTACATTATAATTATGGCACACTTGAGAATTTAATCAGTCTTCTATATTTGTAAAAAGTGATAATAAACAATAGCTCCCACTTCTCAGAGTTGTTGGAGAAATAAAATGATTCTAAAGTGTTTAGCTTAATTGGTACTATATAAATGTTAACTATTTTTATTGGATTTTAAATTAAAGAAACATGTTGAAGGTAATAAATGGTTTTCTGAGAAGGATAAGGTAAGATTTTCTGCAACTACATAGATGAAATTTGAGAAGTTTGTTGTTAGGTTTAAAAAAAACAAAACAAAAAACCCATGATATTCTTTAGGCTTCTAGTTTTTCTTGTATTATGAATTTGGGGAGAATATCAGCCAAGTGATTAGAAATGTGAATTCTCTTTTAATTAGAAGAATGAGCTTTTAATTACATACTGTTATATGACATTTTTCTAAGTTATTGTGAAGTACTATTAGGGAAACTATTTCCCTACTGAATTATTAAAATGAATGTGATAACAGTCTTGGAAAAATTTCAAAAATTGAAGTGATGTACCTTTTGCCTTAAAATGTAGAGTTCTTATGATTTAATAAGAAGTTTGAGGACTCCACTCCTCCAGCAACAGCTGTGATCTAAATTTTATAGCTGTGCTTGAGTAAAGTTGTAGTGTTTCATTGACCATGTGGAAGAACTTATATTGTAAAAATCTAAAACAGTAAATGGTTATTTTGAAATCAACTAAATTGTTGTAATTTTGGCTAAAATATGTTTTGTATCTTATGAATTGGACTGGATTGTTTAAAAAGTATTAAATGTTCAGTGGGTTATATTTTCTGTAAACTAACCTCCTAAAGGGAAAAAAAAAACCAAAACCCAAAACTTTAGTTCTCCTATTTACAGCTGCCATGTAATCCCAAGTGGCTCAAGTAGTAACTGAAAAATCAAAATCTAAACATTCTGAAGTACTACAGAAAACAGGCCTCTGAAATTCCTTAAAGTAATCTTTAAGAATTAGCAAAAAAGCCTGGCATGTGATAGCACTATGTAAATGAACTATCCTTGCTTCTTTAGTTGACTTCAATTATGCCATACTAGATGTAGATACTTATGCCATACTTAGATGTCATTGGATATGATTAGCCAAACACCAAAAGAGATAGGATAAGTGATTTTCTTTGCAAGATAATTTTAGAAATGCATTCCATTGAATCATTGTTATCTGAGTAGTAGTAAGTTTCATGTTTTAAATGCATATGATATTGGGTATGCAAAAATTTCTCTTATATTATGAAAGCTGAGAAAAGTTAAGGCAAATTACTTCCCTTTTTAATCTGAATGCTATTAGATTATTGACATACCTGTTATATAATTTTACCATGTATTTGAAACTGGTCATTGTTTAATGGGTGTGTATTTTGTTTTAGATTAGAAAATAATAATAATAACTTACTGTTAGGAGAAGAGAGTAAACACATCCTCTTTTTTTAATATAATTTTATTTATTTTAAATTTTTACATTCATTTTCACAAAATTTTGGGTTCCAAATTTTCTCCCCATTTAGCCCCTTCCCCCACCCCAATACACCGAGCATTCTAATTTTCCCTATCACCAATCTCCCCTATCTTCTATCATCCCTCCCTTCTCTTGTCCCCATATTCTCTTTTGTCCTGTAGGGTCAGATGACCTTCTATTCCCCATTAACTGTGTTTCTTATTTTCTAGTAGTAAGAACAATACTCAACAGTTGTTCCTAAAACTTTGAGTTCCAAATTCTCCCCATCTCTCCCTCCCCACCCATTCCCTTTGGGAAGGCAGGTAATTCAATATAAGCCATATCTGTGTAGTTTTGCAAATGACTTTGATAGTAGTCGTGTTGTGTAAGACTAATTGTATTTCCCTCCATCCTATCCTGCCCCCGATTGTTTCTTTCTGTCTTTTGATCCTGTCCCTCCCCAAGAGTGTTGACTTCAAATTGCTCCCTCCTCCCATTGCCCTCCCTTCCATCATCCGTCCCCACCCTGCTTATCTCCTTCTCCCCCACTTTCCTGTATTGTAAGATAGGTTTTCATACCAAAATGAGTGTGCATTTTATTCCTTCCTTTAGTCAAATGTGATGAGGGTAAACTTCATGTTTTTTTCTCAGCTCTCCTCTTTTTTCCTCCACTAAAAAGTCTCCTGCTTGCCTCTTGAATGAGAGATAATTTACCCCATTCCATTTCACCCTCTCTCCTCCCACTACATTTCTCTCTCACGATTTACCTTAATTTCTTTTAAAATATGGTCCCATCATCCTATTCAATTTACTCTTTGCTCTCTGTCTCTGTATGCACGTGCATGTGTGTATGTGTGTGTGCACACGTGTGTACATGTGTGTGTACGTGTGTGTGTGTGTGTGGTCCCACCAACTACCCAGATACTGAAAACTTTTAAGAGTTACAAATATTGTCTTTCCATGTAGGAATGTAAATAGTTCACCATTGGTAAGTCCCTTATATGACTTCTCTTTGCTGTTTACTTTTTCATGCTTCTCATTCTTGTATTTGAAAGTCAAATTTTCTTTTCATCTCTGGTCTTTTCATCAAGAATGCTTGAAAGTCCTCTGTTTCATTGAAAGACCATATTTTCCCCTGAAGTATTCTACTCAGTTTTGCTGGGTAGGTGATTCTTGGTTTGAGTCCTAGTTCCTTTGACTTCTGGAATATCCTATTCCATGTGCTTTGATCCCTTAATGTAGAAACTACTAGATCTTGTGTTATGCTGATTGTATTTCCACAATACTGGAATTGTTTCTTTCTAGCTGCTTGCAATATTTTCTCCTTGACCTGGGAATTCTGGAATTTGGCCACAATGTTCCTAGGAGTTTCTCTTTTTGGATCTCTTTCAGGTGGTGATCGGTGGATTCTTTCAATACATATTTTATCCTCTGGTTCTAGAATCTCAGGGCAGTTTTCCTTGATAATTTCATGGAAGATGATGTCTAGGCTCTTTTTTTGATCATGACTTTCAGGTCGTCCCATAATTTTTAAATTGTCTCTCCTGGATCTATTTTTCCAGGGCAGTTGTTTTTCCAATGAGATACTTCACATTCTCTTCCATTTTTCCATTCTTTTGGTTTTGTTTTGTGATTTCTTGGTTTCTCGTAAAGTCATTAGCCTCCATCTGTTCCATTCTAATTTTGAGAGAACTATTATCTTCAGTGAGCTTTTGAACCTCTTTTTCCATTTGGCTCATTCTGCTTTTGAAAGCATTCTTCTCCTCATTGCCTTTGTGAAGCTCTTTTGCCAATTGAGTGAGCCTATTTTTCAAGGTGTTATTTTCTTCAGCATTTTTTTGGGTCTCCTTTAGCAATGTATTGACCTGTTTTTCATGCTTTTCTTGCATCTCTCTCATTTTTCTTCCCAGCTTTTCTTCCACCTGTCTAACTTGATTTTCAAAATCCTTTTTGAGCTCTTCCATGGCCTGAGCCCATTGGATATCTTTTTCAGATGTTTGGGATACAGAGGCCTTGACTTCTATGTCTTTCCCTGATGGTAAGCATTGATCTTCCTCATCAGAAATGAAAGGAGGAGGGGGGCGGAGCCAAGATGACGGAGTAGAAAGATGCACGTTTACGAGCTCTGAACCCACAGTGCATAGAATTAAGGTAAAAAGAGGTCCCCGTAAGTTCTGAATCACTACAGGGGGTGCATAAACATAGTGGAAGAGATTTCCGTTCCAGAGCACCCTGGAGAGCCGTCCACAGAGTCCGTCGCGCCCCGGAAAGCGGACCCCACCCCAGCGCTGCCCTGGCCACGGCCCCAGAGATGCTGACCGAGCAGGCTTCAGGGACGGAAGCTCCGGCAGCCGGGAAAGTCCCTCTGCCCACAGAAGCTACAGGTCAGTGAGAGAGAGACGCTGGGCTGGACGAGAGGGGGAGCAGAGTGTCTCCGTGACTCGGGCCACCTCGGGAGGAAGCGACAGCGGCAGAGACGGGGGCAGGAAGCGGCAGAGGCAGAGGCGTGGGCAGCAGTGGAGGCAGCAGCTGCGGCGGCCCGGGACTTCCCCAGCAGTAGGCAGGATCTTCATTACTGAAGGTCTCTGCATAAACAACCTGAGGGAGCTGAGCCTGGGAGACGGCCCTGCCCCACCCCGCTCTATTACTGAAGGCCTCTGCATAAAGCCCCTGAGGGAACTGAGCCTGGGAGGTGGGCCCCCCCACCCCGCCCCACCCCGCTCCATTCCTGAAAGTCTCTGCATAAAGCCCCTGAGGAAGCTGAGCCTGGGAGGCCGCCCTGCCCCCACCCCAGCACCAAAACTAAAGCTCACATTGATTAGCAGCTGGGCGGCGTATTTGAATCTCAGACTCCAAGCACTAGCTGGGCGGATCTAGGCGGGGGTGGACAGGAATCTCAGAAGTCAAGTAACTGGCTGGGAAAATGCCTAGAAAAGGGAAGAAAAATAAGACTATACAGAGTTTTTTCGAACAGATGCAGATGATCCTGACTTTCGGATCTGACGAGGAAATATTCTTGCCATCAAGGAAAGACGTGGAGGGTGGGGCCTCAGTACCCCAGACATCCCAGGGGGATGTCGGGTGGGCTCAGGCCTTGGAAGAACTCAAAAAGGATTTTGAAAAGCAAGTTAGACAGGTGGAGGAAAAACTGGGAAGAGAAATGAGAGAGATGCAAGAAAAGTATGAAAAACGGGTCAATACCTTGGTAAAGGAGACCCAAAAAAATGCTGAGGAAAATAACACCTTGAAAAATAGGCTCACTCAATTGGCAAAAGAGGTTCAAAAAGCCAATGAGGAGAAGAATGCTTTCAAAAGCAGAATGAGCCAAATGGAAAAAGAGGTTCAAAAGCTCACTGAAGATAATAGTTCTCTCAAAATTAGAATGGAACAGATGGAGTCTAATGACTTTCTGAGAAACCAAGAAATCACAAAACAGAACCAAAAGAATGGAAAAATGGAAGAGAATGTGAAATATCTCATGGGAAAAACAACTGATCTGGAAAATAGATCCAGGAGAGACAATTTAAAAATTATGGGACTACCTCAAAGTCATGATCATAAAAAGAGCCTAGACATCATCTTCCATGAAATTATCAAGGAAAACTGCCCTCACATTCTAGAACCAGAGGACAAAATAAGTATTGAAAGAATCCATCGATCATCACCTGAAAGAGATCCAAAAAGAAAAACTCCTAGGAACATTGTGGCCAAATTCCAGAATTCCCAGGTCAAGGAGAAAATATTGCAAGCAGCTAGAAAGAAACAATTCCAGTACTGTGGAAATACAATCAGGATAACTCAAGATCTAGCAGCTTCTACATTAAGGGATCGAAGGGCGTGGAATAGGATATTCCAGAAGTCAAAGGAACTAGGACTCAAACCAAGAATCACCTACCCAGCTAAACTGAGTATAATACTTCAGGGGAAAATATGGTCTTTCAATGAAACAGAGGACTTTCAAGCATTCTTGATGAAAAGACCAGAGCTGAAAAGAAAATTTGAGTTTCAAACACAAGAATGAGAAGAAGCATGAAAAAGTAAACAGCAAAGACAAGTCTTAAGGGACTTACCAGAAGTGAACTGTTTTCATTCCCACATGGGAAGACAATATTTGTAACTCCTAAAACTTTTCAGTATCTGGGTAGTTGGTGGGTCCATACACACACATGTACATGCATGCACGTGCACACACATACACACATGCACACACATACAGAGATAAAGAGCACAGATTGAACTGAATAGGATGGGACCATATCTTAAAAGAAATTAAGTTAAATGGTGAGAGAGAAATGTAGTGGGAGGAAAGAGGGTGAAATGGAAGGGGGTAATTATATGTCATTTAAGAGGCAAGTAGGAGACTTTTTAGTGGATGGAAAAAGAGGAGAGCTGAGAAAAAAACATGAAGTTTACCCTCATCACATTTGACTAAAGGAAGGAATAAAATGCACACTCATTTTGGTATGAAAACCTATCTTACAGTATAAGAAAATGGGGGAGAAGAAGGTAAGAAATGGGGAGGATGATGGAAGGGAGGGCAAAGGGTGGAGGGAGCAATTTGAAGTCAACACTCAGGGAGAGACAGGATCAAAAAGACAGAAGAGAAACAATGAGGGGCAGATTAGGATGGAGGGTAATTCAGTTAGTCTAACACGACAGGACTATCAGGGAAGTCATTTGCAAAACTACACAAATATGGCCTATATTGAATTGCCTGCCTTCCCAAAGGGAATGGGTGGGGAGGGAGGGATGGGGAGAATTTGGAACTAAAAGTTTTAGGAACAACTGTTTAGTATTGTTGTTGCTACTAGGAAAGAAGACATACAGTTAATGAGGAATAGAAAGTCATCTGGCCCTAGAGGAGAAAAGAGAAGATGGAGACAAGAGAAGGGAGGGATGACAGAAGAGAGGGCAGATTGGGAAAATTAGATTGCTTGGGGTATTGGGGTGGGCTAGGGGATAAAAGGGGAAAAAAAATTTGGAACCCAAAATTTTGTGAAAATGAATGTAAAAAGTTAAATAAGTAAATAAATTTAAAAAAAAAAAAGAAATGAAAGGAGGAAACATCTGTTCACCAAGAAAGTAGCCTTCTATGGTCTTATTTTTTTTTCCTTTTCTGGGCATTTTCCCAGCCAGTTATTTGACTTCTGAGATTCCTCTCCACCCCACGCCCCCCAGCCTAGATCCGCCCAGCTAGTGCTTGGGGTCTGAGATTCAAATGCTGCTCCCTAGCCTCAGGGCTTTCAGTGGTGGGTGGGGCTGCTATTCAATGTGAGCTTAAGTTCTGGTGCTCAGGTGGGGTCAGGGCCGCTACCCAAGCTCAATTCCCTCAGGGGGTTAATGCAGAGATCTTCAGTAATGGATCTCAGGTCCTGTATGCTCCAGGAGCCTCTGGCTGCAGCTGCCTCTGCCGCTGCCTCCCTAGGGGGCCTGAGCCACGGAGACACCCCGCTCCCCTCTTGGCCAGCCCAGAAGTCTCTCTCACTTACCTGTAGCACCTGTGGGTGGAGGGACCTTCGCGGCCATGGGAGATTCTGTCACTGAAGCCTGCTTGGGTCTGCTCCTCTCGGGGCCACATGGCCAGGGCTGGGCTCCGCTGTCCAGTGCGTGAGGGACCTTTGGTGCCGGTTTTTCAGGGCTCTCTGGAGCTGAAATCTCTTCCACTGCATTGCTGCACGGCTTGCACTGCTCCAGAATTTGTGGGGAGTTCTTTTTACAGAAAATTTATGGGCTGTGGGTTCGGAGCTAGCATACGTGAGTCTTTCTACTCTGCCATCTTGGCTCCTCCCTCCCACCACATCCTCTTAAGAGATTGTTGTTGTCTGGAAGATCCCTTGCCTCCTCAGACTAGTTCATAAGGTCTCACCAGCACTGCTGAAATATACTGTAAAAATCTATGGTTTTGCATAAATATAGTCAGATCTAAATAATTGGAAAAGCATCTGCTGCTCATGGTTTGGCCAAGCTAATAGAATAAAAATCACAATTCTGCCCAAATTAATGTACTTATTCAGTGCCATAGCAATCAAACTACCCAAAAATATTTTATAGAGGTAGAAAAATATATATCAGAATTCATCTGGAAGAACAAAAGGTCCAGGATATCAAGGGAATTAATGAAAAGAAATGCTAGGGAAGGTGGCCTAGCCATGCCAGCTCCTAAATTGTATTATAAAGCAGCAGTCATCAAAACCACTTGGTACTGCCTAAGAAATGGAGGGGTAAATCAGTGGAGTAGGTCACTGGGTACACAAGACACAATAGTCAATGATTATAGCAGTCTACTGTTTGATAAACCCAAGGACTCCAGCTTTTGTGATAAGAACTCATTGTCTGACAAAAGCTGCTTGTAAAACTGGAAAATAGTGTGGCAGAAACTGGGCATAGACCAAAGCCTTATACCATATACCAGAATAAAGTCCAAATGGGTCCATGATCTAAATATAAAGGCTGATAATGTAAATAAATTAGGGGAGCATAGAATAGTTTATGTCAGATTTATGAAGAATGGAGGAATTTATGACCAAACAAGAGACAGAGAACATTATGAGAAGCAAAATGGATAATTTTGATTACATTAAATTGAAAAGTTTTTGCACAAACAAAACCAATACAACCAAGATTAGGAGGGAAGCAGAAAACTGGGAAAGAGTTTTTACAACTAGTGTCTGTGATACAGGTCTCATTTCTAAAATGTATAGAGAACTGAGTCAAATTTACAAGAATACAAGTCATTCCCCTATTGATAAATGGTCAAAGGATGTGAATAGGCAGTTTTCAGAGGAAAAAATTAAAGCTATCTATAATCATATGAAAAAATACTGTAAATCATTATTGATTAGAATGATGCAGATCAAAACAATTTTGAGGTATCACATCACACCTATCAGATTGACTAACATGACAAAACAGAAAAATGATAAATGTTGGAGATGTGGGAGAGTTGGAACACTAACTCATTGTTGGTGGAGCTGTGAGCTGATACAACCATTCTGGAGAGCAGTTTGGTATTGTGCCCAAAGGGCTATCAAAATGTGCATAGCCTTTGACCCAGCAATATTGCTTCTAGGGCTGTATCCCAAAGAGATCATAAAAATGGGAAAACACCCACATGTATAAAAATATTTATAGCAGCTCTTTTTGTGGTGGCCAAGAACTGGAAATTGAAGGATTGCCCAAGGGGAATGGCTGAATAAGTTGTGGTATATGAAGAATTGGAGGACTTCAGAAAGGTCTGGAAGGACTTACATGAACTGATGCTGAGTGAAAGGAGCAGAACCAGGAGAATTCTGTACATAGTAACAACCACAGTGTGCGAGGAATTTTTCTGGTAGACTGAGCCCTTCACAGCAATGGGAGGATCTAAAACATTCCCAAAGGACTCTTGAGGGAAAATGCCATCCCCATCCAGAGAAAGAATTATGGAATTGGATCACAGAATGAAGCAGACCATTTTCTCTTGTGTTGTGTTTTGTTTGGGTTTTTCTCATGGTTTCATTCATTTTATTCTTTTATGCACCATGACTACTGTGAAAATGTGTTTAAGAAGAATGTATGTGGAGAGCCCATATAAGACTGTGTGCTGTCTCAGGAAGGAGTGGGGAAGGGGAGAAAATTTAAGATTTATGAAAGTCATTGTAGAAAACTGAAAACAAATTAATAAAAAAAAATAGCGAATAGTTGGAATTCAGAAATATTGAACCCTGTAATTATTGCTTTCCATTGTTAATTTAATTCAAATGGTTGTAGATTATGCCTGATTTAATATCAACCTGGCCTATAAATGTTAATTCAATGGAAACATGGCGCCATAAAATCAGAGTGGGGAATGTGAAATTGCTGTGTTCTTTCTTGATTAAGAATTGTTTCTAGTTACTGGAGTCAGTACTTAGAAATTAATTTGATTTAAAAGATAGTTTGACTACTTACTATTGGCATCTGTAAGATGGTTTGGCTTCTTTATGTGAGTAACTTCCCTATTTTTCTGGGCTATTTTTCTTGTCCCAGATTGGAGTGAGGAGGAAAGAATCCCTGGAGTCATAAGATATTCTACCTGGTGAAAAGTCAAGAATTGCTTAATACTGGATTTTCCAGAGTATGTTGATTAACTGTTGTCAGGAGTCTTGGAAATCCCCTCTTATAAATCAGGTTAAATGTAAGCCCACCTATATCTTTACCAACTGTATCAAAGACTGCTCTGTCTGTGCTAATGCATGCCTGGCCATTGAAAGGCTCAAGATACCAAGTTATTGGCAACTATTGGTAATCTTGCTAAATAAATTGATCATGCTTAAATACTTCGTGCCTCTGCTTCTCTTCATTGCATAGTTTTATAGGACAGACCTGTGGTTTTGAAAGATTAGTTTGACAACCAAATAGAGGACAGACTGAAGTAACAGGGGAATTGTGGCAGGCATACCAACTGGCAGCCCATTGCCAACAGAGCAGGAAGGAAATACTGAGGAAGACCTCCTCCAGGGTGGTTGCAGAAGAGAAAGGGTGCTACATAAATGAGAGCTACATGAGAGATGTCCCGTTGAATCTAATAAGTTCACAGAACAAATCCCCCAAATAAAAGGTTTTGTTTTGTAAAACTTGGACTCAGTCAAAAGACTGCACCCGAGGACCTAGGAGGTCACATGTGGCAGCAGCTTCCCCACCCCTGGATTAGATATTTTTATTTTGTAGGAGGTTGGACAGTGGAAAAAAGATGATGATAGTGCTTGCTTTTGAGACAGAAAACCCTGGGTTTTTCTTCAATGTCTCTGTCACTTAACAAGCTGTGTGACTTTAGGTAATTGTTGTTTTGTGGTGGTGGTTCTTTCCATTTACATTGTTGTAGTCATGTATATTGTTTTCCTGATATGTTTCACTTTACTCATTTGGGTCTTTTCATTGCTTTCCATGTTCAACATGTTTGTCATTTCTCCTTGAATAATAATATTCTATTATTTTCATGTTACTGTTTAACTGTCCTTCAGTGAAAGGACATCTCTTTTATTTTTCTTTTTGACCACAAAAAAGTACTGCTAAAAATATTTTGGTGAATGTGGAACCCTTTTTTTCAGTAATTTCCTTTAGGTATACATACCTGCTCCTGGAATCTCTGCAGGAAAGATAGGGACGTTTTAGTCACTTTATTTGCATAATTCCAAATAGCTTTCTATAATGATTATATTAATTCATAACTCTACAAAAAATGCATTGTCTGTCTCAACTCCTCCAAAATTGACTATTTCCTCTCTTGATATCAGTTACTTCATTTATAAAGTAAGGGAAATCAAATAGATGTTCTGTGAAGTCCCTCCTCTAGGACTTTAATCCCTTAAACCTTGCTCTTTTCCAGGTGTTCTTATTTCTGTTAATGGTGCTACTATTTTCTCATGATTTGAAGCTCAAAGTTACATACTAGCCATGTGACCTTGAGCAAAAGATTTAACCTCTCTGTTCTACAGTTTTCTTATATGTAAAATAAGGGTGTTGGACTACATGATTTATAATTTTCTTTATTTTTTCAACTCGGAAGATTCAGTAAATTTTTTGCTTCTTTTTTTCTCAACTCCCCTCACCTCTACCTCCCATACATACCTGTTTAGTCATAACAGGTTAGAGAACCCAGGAAAGTAAGGAACAAATAGGCATTTATTTAATAAATACTTTTTAAAATTATATATAGACAAAAGTATATCAGGTCAAAAGCTGTTGCTCGTTACATAAGTGGTCAAAGAATTTGAACCAACACTTATAAAAGAACTGCAACCTCTCAACAACCATGTGCCCCACATCATTTGTAATAAGAGAACTGCACATCAGACCACCCTCAGATTTTACTTTACACCCATCAAACTTGAAAAAATGACAAAAGAATGAAACAGTCAATTTTGGAGGAATTGTGACAAATAAAAATATGTTTTTGGTGGTACCATAAATTAATAAAACTTCTGGAAAGATATTTGAAAATTTGCAAATAAAGTGACAAAAATACCAATATTCTTTCAAGCAGAGATTCCATGGATAGACTTAGGACCCCACGGAGGTTACTGACATAAAGGGCTCCATATTCACCAAAATATTTTTAGCAGGACTTTTTTTTTTTGGAGCAAAGGACTGGGAATAAAGGAGATCAGAAGCTAATTCAGACTCCTGCTACTCCCAAAATAATAGGTCCAACCACTTTGGCTACTGGAGTAGGCCTTGCCTGATGCAGGTGGGCCTACTGCTTCAGATCCAGGTTTTAGATTGAAATGAAGCACTTAGAAGCCATTCAAGAGTTAACAAAAAGAGGTTCTGTGGGTCAGTGAGGCCCTGCTGGACCTGTCATTTCACTCATGTGAAGAGCTGTCATTAGGGAAACTCATAGATTGTCAATTTCATGATAACTAATGGTATTTGAAAATTTTTGGGGACGCTGAAAAGTTAACTGCACATGCTCACATAGCTGAAAAGCGCAGCTTAAATCCTGTCCTTCTTGACTAAAAAGGCAGTTCTCTTACCAGTATTCTTCACTGCCACAATGATGCTAATGACGACCTTTGAGTCATATCAGTAAAAACTAGTATGAGAATGAGTACCAACTTGAAAGGCACAGTGTCTGCCAAGGAACCATCAAGTAATTTGATGTAAGGAGGATTTTGTTATCCTTTTAAAGTTTAGTTTCTCATGATCCATGGACCTGGCAATGTCTAGTTTCCAGGTGTTAGATAATAACTCCCAGAATAGTCCCAAGGATCTTAGATAGCAATTCCCAGAATCAGTGACAGTCCTACTGAGGCTGCACCATGAGATAAAAGGTGACATAATATTTACTATGCTGGCTCAGAATGATAATATTGCTAAAGTTGACCTGTGAGCTTAATGTTGGTAAGATGCCTTCTTTGTCTGTCATCCTATAAAGCAGGTAGGCACTGGTCAGTGAGTGGGAAAAACCATGGGGAACCCACTGGAGGAAACCATGGGAAATCCATAGGCAACCCACCTGCCTCAACTGACCCCCATTGAGGCTTGAGGGGATTTAGGAGAGTGCACAAGCTGTGCCTGTCTCGATCGACCCTATCTAGAGGTAGGAGTAATTGCCTCCCATTCTTGCCAGCTCCTGCAAGAAGGATGATGAGGGAATTGTAGGAGTTAGTGCTTCCATTATTAGCAACAGTCCTTCTGAGAAGACCAGACTAGAATAAAGCTGGTTATTAAGCCCTCCAAAAGTGTCTGCCTGTCTGATCAGATCAAGAGTGAATCTATTAGAGGCTAGAGACAAAAAACTCCAGTGTCTCCTGTGTGTTAACTGTGACACAATACTGAAGGGACTCTAGTAAACTGATCAGGCTGACTCAGGAATACTAATATTAAGCACATTAATTTGCTCAAATGCAAAAATCAATTTACTTTTTAAAAAAGTGAACATTGACCTTATTGAACATGTTTTCAGTCCATGGCTGCATTTAGAAGGGCTGATTCCTGGGAAAAATCTCTAACTTGTATCTGTTTTTAAAGAATGGATTTCTGGTCTAAGTCAATATGGAAGATTCTTTAACCTCCTTACATCTTAAAAGCTTTGGGAGTATCACATAATTCCCCAACCTCAACAGAGTTCCTTGGATCAGAAGCTAAGACAATCTCTTGCTTCCCATTCCCAAAGTAATAGACCCCATTACTCTGGCTACTGTTGTAGGCCCTGCCTGATTCAGATAGGTCTCATGCTTCAGATCCAGATTTGGAATGAAATGAAGCCCTGTAGGCCATTTAAGAGTTAATAAAAGGAAGTTTATTTAGCCATAGCATGGAAAAAAATATTCAACAAATATATAACCTTCATTGTCTCTATGCCAAATCATAACCCTTTCTTGTTCCTCAATTTTTTGCCTCTCTGAAGCATTTGAAACCTCTGTTGGAAAACTTTCATTTTGGATACTCTTTCCTTTTAGCATTTTTGTGACATTATTCTCTTGATTTACCACTTTCCTGTCTGATTGCTCCTTCTCAGTCTCCTTCCATAGATCTGTTATACTAAGTGCTGGGGGGCCAAAGACAAAGAGCTCTCAAGGAGCTTATGGTCTAAGAGGGGAGTCCACACGCAAAACACAACTTACAAATGATACATACAGGATAAATTAGACATGATTGTTGTCCCGTCTTATTCTTTCTACCTTTTGTAGCGCCAATGCAGTATTCATAGCACCTATGGTAGTCATGAGTATCCCAGCACAATTCTGAATTAAATACCACAGACTCTCCACAGAGAGTACAGAAGCCTGAACTAAAACATTTATTAAGACACCAGAAAGCCAAATCCATCGAAGTAACAAAAATTTATGCACAACAATAAAGCAGAGAATAACACCATCCCCAAGCCTTCCCCCTACTAGGCTTCCCAAACCAGTTCTATTAAACAAATCACAAGCAGGCCCTCTCAGAATCACAAACAACCTCTTTACACTCTGCACAGGCTCCAAGGGCTCAGACTCATTTGACCCAGACAGGTCGCATGGGCCTATTCATAAATGAGAAAGATCTCCCCATTTCAAATTGCCATTACACCTTTACATCAACTCTGTACCCTTCTCCACTCACACAGTCATCAGCCTAGTATGGACCTCTATCTCCTCACACTTTGAATATTACAAAAGGTTTATCTCTCCTCAAGTTGCTCTCCAATCCATTCTACGTTTAGCTGCCAAAGTGATTTTCTTAAAGTGCAAGTTTGTTATCTCACTACTCAGTAGGCTTCCTTTTGCCTGTAGAATCAAATATAAAATCTGTTAAATTAATTCTGTATCATTGTTTATTGATTCTATTTGCAATTAATAGTTTTTGTCCTGTAACTGCCGGGGTCATGGTTCTTTGATTCTGAACTTAGTTGAGAAATTCAGCTGGCCTGTAATGAGTTCAGTTTAAAGATCCAATTCTCTTGCTGATGGTTCTATTTTTGCCTCTTGAAAATCTGCTGTCCTTGAGTGATGCAAGTAGGCAACAGGAGTTCAGTCTAATATCTTTGCACCACTAGATTATCCTGCAAGAATGTTTGGTTTGCAGACAAGAGACAGAGAACATTATGAAATGAAAAATGGATAATTTTGATTATCTTAAATTGAAAAGTTTTTGCACAAAGTCAATACCACCAAAATTAGGAGGAAAGCAGAAAACTGGGAAAGAATTTTTACAACTACTGTCTGTGATAAAGGCCTCATTTCTAAAATATGTAGAGAACTGAGTCACATTTATAAGAATATAAGTCATTCCCAAGTTAATAAAGGGTCAAAAGATATGAACAGGCAGTTTTCAGAGGAAGAATTAAAGCTATCTATAGTCATATGAAAAAATGCTCTAAATCACTATTGATTAGAGAGATGCAAATCAAAACAACTCTGAGGTAAAAGCAAGGACCCAGACATGCACAGGAGGGCCTGCTATCACAGGTTCTTTGATCTACTTTTCTAAAAGGAAAGGCAACTTTCAAGGGGTCAACAATCACTTTAATCAAGCACATGTATCATTCACTTAGTTCAGGGGGAAAATCAGCACCCTGAACTTCAGAGAAAATACAGAGAAATCAAAATCATCAGACATGGCTTCCACCTGTCTGACATTAGCAATACATACATCATAGAACAACAGATCCAACTGTCTGACATATATAGTTACCAGAGACAAAAACACCAACATCTGGGTTTTCAAAGCTGCGGGGCTATTTAGCAGCTACCCAGAGTGTCATCTGGCACACAAATCTTCTTCCAAAACTAAGCTCCAAAGTAAAACCTCACCTTAGAGTATTTATACATTTTTCAGAGCCAGGGGACATCACAACCCTTGAGAACCAGTGCCTCATTAACAAAAAGTGTAGGCTTTCCTACAAATCTTCCCAGGCCCCTTTATGGGTGGGGAAGATGTTCTTTAATCACAGTATTCAATCAGAGGCACTTGATTATACCTAACAAAAAATGCATTATCAATACGGGTACCATATCACACCCATCAGATTGGCTAACATGACAGAACAGGAAAATGATAAATGTTGGAGAAGATGTGGGAGAGTTGGAACGCTAATTCATTGTTGGTGGAGCTGTGAACTGATACAACCATTCTGTAGAACAATTTGGAACTATACCCAAAGGGCTATCAAAATGTGCATACCCTTTGACCCAATAATACTGCTTCTAGGATTGTATCCCAGAGAGATCACAAAAATGGGAAAAGAATGCACAAGTACAAAAATATTTGCAGCAGCTCTTTTTGTGGTGGCCAAGAACTGGAAATCGAGGTAATGCCCATCAACTGGGGAATGATTGAACAAGTTGTGGTGTATGAATGTAATGGAATACTATTATGCTACAATAAATAATGAACAAGAGGACTTCAGGGAGGCCTGGAAGGACTCGTATGAACGTATACGAGTGACGTGAGCAGAACCAGGAGAGCACAGAATGAAGCAGACTGTTTTCTCTTTTGTTATGTTTGGTTTTGTTTAGTTTTATTCATGCTTTTCTCCTATTCTTTTTAGTTCTTCTTTGTGACATGACTAATGCCAAAATGTATTTAATAAGAATGTATGTGTAGAGCCCATATAAGATTGCATGCCATCATGGGAAATGAGGGGGAGAAAATTTAAAACTTATGGAAGTGATTGTTGAAAATTGAAAACAAATAAATAAATTTGAAAAATAAAGTAAAAAAGAATGTTTGGTGCTATCCAAAAGAAAGCTCACCCACTCCCTCTAATCTTTCAGGTGGACTCAAACAATGAATTTTTCTTAGTGTCACAGAAAGGAAGGAGGGAGTCATTGCTAGCCCTTCATTCCCAATTTCCAATATTGTCACCCACACCTCAACACTGTAAGCAGTTATGTCCTCATTCCCATGATGCTGCCAACACTGTAACCAATCATAGCTTTTCCTATCTTTTAAGTTCTATTCTTTATTATGTACTCCCCCCAAATTATAAAAGGGAAGCCATTGTGCTCAGTGTCTTTGGCTTAAACTGAGGCAATCCATCGACCCCTTTATTATCAGATTTTTGCCTTGTTAATAAACTTATCTTACTCTAAAATCATGTGCCACAGTCTGCCTTTTTTGAATTTCACTTGTGGTAAATCCTTTGCTTTCACAAACTGGCCTCTTTCTGTATTTCTAGTCTCCTTATGTTTTACTCTCCTCCATGAACTTTGTGATCCAGCTTTGTCTACACTGACTTACTTGCCATTTTTGGATTTTATACTTTTGCCTAAAACGCTCTTCTTCTGTAGGAGACCTTTCCTAATACCCCCTACTACTGTTTCTTTTGCTATGAGATTACCTTCCTTTTACTCTGCATATATTTACATGTTGTCTCTCCTGTTAGAATAGTATACCTTGTGTAATGTATATACTAATAGTATACCTACTAGTATACCTTGTAGGACTAGCATTTTTGCCTTTCTTTGTATTTCTACCTCTATCACCGTGGTTGGCTCATAGTAAGGGCTTCATGAAAACCCTTAATTCTATGACCAATTCACAGCTTTATCAGTGGTCTTGGTCTGTCTGTCTTTCCACAGTGCTTCCAACATTGACAGTTTTAATCATTAAATCTTTTTAATTTGCTGTTTGTGAGGTGAAGCCTGAGTCCTTTGGATTTGCATTTTTCTCATTATTCATGACTGAAAAATCTTTCATATAGTTGTTAGCAATATGCATTTCTTTTGAGAACTCTTTGTTCTTACCCTTTAATTACTCATTCATTGGGGAACATCCCTTGTTCTTAATTGTCTATATATCTTGGATATCAGACCATTATTGGAGATATATATATATAATGCAAAGATTTCCCCCCACCAATTATGCTTCTTTGTGCTAGATGGCACAGTGGATAGAATGCTAGGTCTTGCTCCAGGCCCATCTAAAGTCAAATCCAGCCTCAGACAGTTAACTATCTAGGTGACCATTTAACTTCTGTCTCAGTTTCCTCAACCACAAAAAATGGGGATAATAGCTCCTACCTCACAGGGTTGTTGGAGGATCAAATAGGATATTTGTAGACCCTCAGCATAGTGCCTGGCATCTAGTAGGTGCTTAATAAATGCTAGCCCTGTCCTATTTCTCCTAGTTGCTTTGATTTTGTTAGTGCAAATGCTTTTCAAATTCATATAATCAAAATTGTTTATTTTTTGTAATTCCCACTACCTGTTACTTGGATAAGAATTGTCCTCAGTTGTAGCTATAAAAGTTACCCGATAACTTTCAATTTTGTGTGTGTCCTATTTAATGTTCAGATTGTTTTCAGTTTGTTATGCTATTATGGTAACGCTATTCCAAGCCTAATTGTTGCCAAATTACTTTTTGGTTTTTCCAGAAATTCCTTGGGTTATTTATTTTCTAGGGGTAATTGAATATCCAGTTGATGAACTCATTTATTACTCATTCTTCATTATTTAACCAGTTTTGCAGTTCTACTTTTCCTTTTTTAAAGCAACTTCAAATACTTCTGGTGTCCCTGTTCTCCCTTCATTCCTTTTTTCCCCATTATTTCCCTTGAGATTTTAGACCTTTTGTTCCTTCAAGTGATTTTTGCTATTATTTTGCTGCACTCTATAAAATATCCTTTTAGTAGCTGAATTCATTTAACACTAACTCTGTAAATTAACTTAGGTATTATTATTTTTACTGTGTTGTCACAGCCCATATATTAGCACTGAAAGTCTCTATTTAAATTACTTTATTTGCTTTTAACTTTCTCCAAATATTTGAAGGGCTGTTAGATAGAAAAATAAAAGAATTAGACTTATTCTGTTTAGCCTCTATGAAGAATTGAGTGGTAGTTATAGAGAAACACATTTAAGCTCATATAAGAAAAATACTTTGTAATCATTAAAGCAAAAGTAAAATGTTTGGCCTCTGGGGGCAGTGAGTTCCCCTTCACTGAAAGCTTTAAAGGCTGAATGAGCAGTATGGAGGCATGTTTTAGAGCAGGTTCTTGGTCAGGTTTAAGTTGGAGTAGGAAACTGGACACTGTCAGTAACGCAAATTAAAGGTAAAAAAGATCATCAGCCCACAAAGTAGGTCAAATCACATGTTTCTTGATTCCCTTCCCTATGATATTGGGATTCTTGAAATACGTTCAGTTAGTCACACAATCTGGAGGCAAAGGGGCCAAATGGTCCAGTGGAAAAAGCTTTGGCTTTGAAGTTAGAGGATGTGGGATCACATTTTCTCTCTGATACTTCAATTCAATCAAAAAATAAACATTTATTTTACGTCTGCTATCTGCCAGGCACTATACTGAGCACCGGAGATACAGAAAGAGGGGAAAAAATAGTCTCTCCCCTCTAGGAACATACAGTCTAACATATAAACAACCCATACACAGGAAAAATAGGCAGTAACTGAGAAGGCATTGGAATTAAGAGAAGTTGGAGAAGGTTTCCTGAAGAAGTTGAGACTTAGAGTAACTCAGTGAGATCAGCAGGAAAAGCATTCCAGTCATGGGGAGCAGCCAGAGAAAATGCCAAAAGATGTAGTGTCTTGTTCATGGAACAGCCAGGAAGTTAGTGTCACTGAATCAAAGAATGAATGTTGGGGAGTAGAATGTGAGAAGAATGGAAAGGCAGGCTAGGTTATGAGTGCCAGACAGAACATTTTGTAATTGATCCTGATGGGAAAAAGAAGACCCTGGAGTTTATTGAGTTGGAGAGGGACATGATCATATGTGTGTTTTAGGAATACACCTTAGTGGCTGAATAGAGGGTGGATTGGAGTAGAGATAGACTTCAGGCAGGCAGACCTGCCAGTAGACTATTGATCTGGGCATGAGGTGATAAGGACCTGGAATTGTGGCAGCATCAGAGGAGATGAAGGATCATATTCAAGAGATGCTGCAAAGATGAGATCAAAGGCCTTTTAGATATCAGGGTTGAAAGACTGAGAAATCCAGGATAACTCCTTGTTTTGAGTCTGAGCAACAGGGAGGATGGTATCGCCCTCTATGGTAATAGGGAAGGTAGGAGGAAGGGTAGGATTTAGAGGGGAAGGTGAGTTCTATTTTGGACATAATGAATTTATTTTTTCAAAACTATTATTTATTTTTAACATTCATTTTTTAGAAATTTTGAATTCTGAGTTCCTTCTTCCCTTCTGCACCTCATCCATCCATTGAGAAGACAAGAAATGTGATAACAATTATGCATGTGAAATCATGCATCATATAATTCTGTATTAACCATACTACAAAAAAGCAAAAAAAAAATTTTAAATAAGCTTCAGTCAGTCCTCAGTTTCCATAAATTCTTTTTTCTGGAAGTGGATAGCATTTTTCACCATAAGTCCTCTAGAATTGTCTTGAATTATTGTATTGATCAGAAAAGTTGTCATTCACAGCTGATCTTTTCAATGTGGCTTGTCCTACTTTTTCCATTTTTGAAGGTCTATCTCAAATTCACTAAATGTTAATGTCACCTACTACATGCAAAGCACTGGTACTAAGTCCTGGTATATGAAAACAGAAATTGAACAGCCCCATCCTTAAGCTTATATTAAATATAAGGGATGTCATATGTACACATGTAAATATAAAGCATTCCTCATTTCAAGAGGAAGAGTACTGCAAGGAGAGAAAGAAGCAAAGGTTTTATGAAGGAATCAACACCTGAGCCGTGTGAGATGTGGAATCAGAAGTGACGTGCAGAATACCCATCTCCTATGTGAAATTCAGAGAGGTTGCCAAAGTAAAAATGTATTTCCCCCTTAGTAAAAAATTGGAGAATCCCTTTGCACTGTGGTAACTAGTGTGCCCTATGATAAACTAAACTGCAAAAACCAGAAACACAAGTCATTCAGGAACAAAGGGAAGGAACCTGCAGTTTTCTGGATGTAGATTCCTGGAACTGCCCTAAATTCAGACACTATAATTCATGTTTGGTCAGTATCCTAAAGCAGTGAATGTTTTAGGTCCCTGCACCCTTTTAGGAGCTACTCCATTCCCAAGAGTATTTCAAATGGAATTTGGATTATGTATCCTTACTTAGGATTCTTTGTTCATATTATATTTCAATTTACAAAAAAAAAAAAAAAATTAAGCACCAACGTAGTCCAAGACACCATTGTTTTCATTACTGCATCTAATAATGTTGTAAGTAGTCTACCCCCTTCTGATATATAGAGCCTTAAAATTCATGGCATTTTTGTGGGTTTATATACACTCAAATTATATGTCTGTCCTTTTCTCTAGTCAACTAGAGGACACAGTTTGTTGAAAGATATAAAGTGGAATAAGTAAGAACATTTCCAATAGAACATTTACTTTCATAAATCTAGGACAGCACCCTACAAATATACACATTATTAGTATGGAAATTAACATACAGAGGAATCACCCATGTGGGAATATGTGTGAAAAAGGCACATTTCTAATGTTGTAGAACATCTAATGTCTTCTGCTCTATTGCTGTTCTTGATGATAATGGCATCTTTTCTGGTGTGTTGCTGCCCTGGATTTTGAGGGGCTCTACTTCGATTCTATCTCCATTGGTCTTATGGCAACTGCTGTGCATGTAATTTCTACTAGTGAATTACACTGCTGGTCCCTTATTGGTTTTCATTGACTGAGGATTCATTGTTCTATTGCATTTTAAGGTCTGTATAACACTTTTCTCATAAATAGACCCCACTAAGCTTCATGTTGAGTAGAGTTAGTGTGGCTAAAATACATCACTTCTCAGAATGTGTTGGCTACATTTCTTGAAATGTGGGCCCTTTTTGGCAAGAGTGTAAGATTCGAAGGTCACTCTTTTTAATTACTATATGACTTTTTTTTTTTTGGCACGCTGACATAAAATAGTGTTAAAGTTACTTTCTCCACAGTCTACTAAAAGAATATGAGCAGTAAAGTGAGCACAGGAGGAGAAATAGTCCTCTATAAAAAAGGTTGCCTATATTTTGTGGCTATGCCAAGTGTTACTTTTTATGTGATTTTACAGGCACCTAGAAAAGATATTAAAATGTCAAGCTAATTAATTTCTTTGCACCAGAAACAGTGAAAAGTAATACTTTTGTTAATTAATTTCATGTCGTCCTCTTTGCTGATTCAAGGTGATGTGAGGTCTTCAGAGAGCTTTAGTGCCTTTGGAGAGTCTGTGGAAGCTCAGGCTTGTGATCCATATGTGACTGGTTCTCAGTGAAATTGATTCACTCATGTGCATGAGGAGACCCCTGCTGCCAGAAAGTGGGTTAGCACCTGCTCGGTTAGCTTGCAGTCTGTGTTGTGTGAGGGACAGAAATTTTCAGTTTCGATAGTGTCTAAGGGCTGTGGTTGTGACGGGAGTTTTCAGCCAGTGTTTTCCAAATTTCTTTTAATAGGATCCTGGTGCTTCATACCATTTGACCAGGGGTTCTGTAAGAAATATTGATGCTAGCAAAACCAAATATTAAATTACCTGCTATAAAATACTTAGTACAAAGAGAAATGGGAAGGGGTGCTAAGAAACACATTCAATCAACTCTTACCTGCTTGCAATATTTTCCAAATCTACCTTCATACTAATGCCATGACATATTCTGCTATCCTTAGAACATATTTGTATTGCCATCATCATTGTATGACTACATTTTCCTTTGCTTTCATTTTAAAATTTTTGTTTTATTGTTTCTTGATGTTTCATGGGCTCATTAGTTTTCACTTGCTCAACTCTAATTTTTAAGAAATTTTTCTTCAGTGTGGTTTTGTACCTCTTTTCTCACTTAGCCAGTTCTGCATTTTTAGGAGTTCTTTCTCATCTTTATATTTTTAGGTTCCAAAGTGCTGTGTGACCTAATTTGGAAAAAATATTTTGAGAAATACTAGAATGTATAGAAATGAATAGAAATGATCTTAAGTGACTGTAGCATTTGTTAAAATTTGGGACACCTAAAAATCTTGTAAAAAGGTTTCAGCTATAACTCTGAGATGATTCATTGAATTTAATTCAGCAGGCATACTGAAGCACCTACCACATGCCAAATACTTTGCTTAATGTGGAAGATTTGATAAAGATGGAAATGAAAAGTTATTTATTAAACTAATAACAATAATAGAGAAGGCTGCCTGACTCATGTAACTAAGACATAACAGAAAAATCCCTAACATTATCAAAGAAAATTATATTTATCCACTTCTGGTGATTCACAAGAATTCAGAAATGAAACAACCAGAAGGAACCTAAAAACGATTGCAAAAAAATATGTAGACAGTCTTGGGCAAGAAATTGGAGACTATAAAGTCTTATATCCATACATGAGGAGGAAAGGAGGAAGGAGAGGGAGGGAAGGAGGGAGGAAGGGAAGGATGAAGGGAAGAAAGAGAGAGAAAGAGACAGAGAGAAGAAAAAAGAGGAAGAGGAAAAGAAGAAGAAAGGAGAGGAGTTACTTTGGGAAGTGAAGAGCTGGTCTAAGAAAGCGGTATCTAAGAATAAGATTGTATTTCTTGATCTTAGTTTATAACGTAGATTTGACAGATTCCTGACCAGAGATGGAATACACCTAATAGAGTTTGATAAGAATATTTTTTGTCAGTTGTCATACAAACCTAATTGAAATGGCTTCAAATAAAAAAGAATGAGAGAGGGAGAGCACTCCATTGAGTATCTTTGAAGTTAGATATCATAGAGTTTAGTTACAAAAAAGAACAGTAGCAGTTAAGACACCCTGAATTTCATAAGAAACAAAATCCAAGAAAGGGATCAGAAAGCCCATGGCCTCAAATACATATGCTCAAAGTTTATGCGCAAACAAGAAGAACTAGAGGTCCTGAAGCCAGAAGACTGATTGGACTTTGTAGGTATCACTTAGAGTGAGATGAAACCCATGACTGGACTATGACTCTGGAAACAGCAGAAGTTTTTTTGGGAGGTAGGTTGACATTGTATATTAAGAACATACATTCATATGAAGACATTTGTTCCTACAAAAAGAAGGAGTTTAATGGAGAGTATTGATTAGAGATCAAAGGAGGGAGAAACAGAAGTGACTTTGCTAATGAAATATGATGGTATAGACCACCTGAATCAAAAGAAGTAGTTATGGAGTTTGAGAAACAGATCACAAACTTGATATAGAGGCAGGGGGACTTTGTGACAGGTGACTTCAAGCATCTGGACAATTGCTGAGGTTTGTGTAATGCCAAAAGAGAATGACAGCTTCTTAATATGTCTTAGTCACAATTTCATCCTTCAAAAAGTCTAGAAACAAACAAAGGCAAAGTCTATTATGGATCTGAGTCTCACTAACAAGGAAGAACTGTTTTCAGGAGTGGAAATAATGGGAATATTGTAGAGGAAATGACCACATCATTCTAGAGTCTGTGACATAGGAGAGAAAAACTGGGTATGGTTTGGAATACAATCTAGATTTTGGAAAAGCAGATTTCCAAAGGTTTGGGGGAAAATGGAATCCTATGGAGTTCAATTCTCTTGAAGAAATTAGACCAGGAGGACAAGGAAATGTGCAACAATTAACATAGGAGAATTTTTGTTTTTATTCTTTAAAATGTTTTGATCTTAAAATATTTTTATATTTCCCAATTACATGTAATTTTTTAATAATCATTTTTAGAAATTTTGAGTTTGAAATTCTCTTCCTACCTGCCAACCTTCTCCCCTCCTTAAGAAGATAAACAATTTGATGTAGGTTATGCATGTGAAGTCATGAAAAAATGTTTTCACATGAGCCATGTTACAAAGAGAACATAACATAAAATAACGAAAATAAAGTGAAAAAAGTATTCTTCTCTGATCCCCTCCAGCATTTGTCATTTCTAATAAGTATGAGGTGGTACTAGGAGTTATTTTAATTTGCATTTCTCTAATCAATAGTGATTTAAACATTCTTTGATTGTACTATAAATAGTTTTTGATTTTTTTCCTCTGAAAACTGTCTTCACATCCTTTGACCATTTTTAAACTGAGGAATGGCTCTTATTTTTATAAACTTGACTCAGTATATATTTGAGGAAGAGGATTTTATCAGAGAAACTTGCTGTAAAATTTTTTGATATTATTGCTTGTCTGCTTTTTTTAGCAAAATGTAGTTTCTCTAGTTATCCCTTTAAATAAAGCTTTTTTTTTGCTTTTGCTTTGTCTGACATCAAGATTGCTACCCTTGCCTTTTGTTACCTTGCTTTTTGTTTGTTTGTTTAGCTAAACATATTAGATTCAATTCCAGCATTTTATTTTAACTTTGCATGTGTCTTTCTGCTTTAAGTGTGTCTTTTTTCAACAACATGTTGTTGGATTCTGATTTTAATCTATTCTGCTATCTGCTTCCATTTTGTGGGTAAACTCATCCCATTCATTCGCAATAATGTCCTTAATAATGCATCTATGAATTCACCTGTCCATTGAAGTCCTACAGATGTGTGCTTTTAGTGAACTCATAAAAAGATCTAGGTAACTCCAAGATCTCTTAGAGCCTCTTGGATTTACAATTATGGATAAAGCATATCAATAGAAAAAATGTATAGGAAAACACAATAAATTGTTTCGTTCTCTGGGAAGGCAAGAATGCACTTATTTTTTGTATTCACCAAAGTACTGAGCATTTATTGTTTGTTTTTAAGTCATTTAGTCCTGTCTAACTCTTCATGACCCCATAGACCCTACAGACATCTGGCTCTTCTGTTCTTCACTATCTGTAGAAATCTGTCCAAGTTCATGTTCATTGCTTCTGTGACGCTAGTAATCCATCTCGTCCTCTGCCATTCCACCTTCTCCTTTTGCCTTCAATCTTTCCCACTATCATGTTGGGATGTATGTGTTCCTCTGTCTTTTAAAGCCCTTCATGCATCTTTGATTGAATATTGGATAATACAGGGCTGTTTTCCGACTTTGATGACCACCTGATCCACCTCTCGTCTATGACTCTAAGAAGCTGTAGTTTGCACAGTGGCTACACCCCAGTAAGACATTTTGGACTAAATCAGGTTGAACGTAACCAAGCAGTCTCAAGCCCATTGGTGAGTTTGAAAGTGAAGACTTCCCTTGGTGGAATGGGCAGATGAGAACAATTTGTTCCAACAACCATGAAGGCAGCTGAAGCAGGTGCTGTGGAGTGCTTGGTTAGATGTTGAAGATGCCAAGGTCATCCAATGCATCAGAGGCATCATCAGTCATCTTAACTCTGTCCTGCCATTGGACTATGATGACCCTGGAAGAGAGAGTGAGGCTGATGACTTTGTGCAGCTCTGCCTTATTTAAATTCAATCTATGCACAAATCAAAAGACATCATCCATACCATTTTACCATTTTTACCTATCTTAAAGTCCTGTGGTGACAGGCAAATGCTGATGAAGTAGGTGTGGATACACTTGGAGCTATAGTCACAACTCTATACCTAGATGGCCTAGGCCACTGGGTCGTATTCTCATTGGAAGTAGCCATGGGATTCAGCAGGCCCCTTCGTGTCTGAGCAATCTTTAAAGATTGCACTGCTCACTTCGGTGTGAAGAATGGACTAGAAAAGGTGCGCTAAACATTGTCTGCTTACCCAACTCTGGCCTGATTCCCATGGCAGTCAGGAATCCCACCTTGTGGTCAAAACACAAAAAACTGTACAAAAATTTCTACAAAGATGATTCCGCTCACCCTTGGTACATGGAATGTGCATACACTTATAGACAACACAAAATCCAGTGTACCTGAAAGATGAACAGCTCTTGCTGAGAGAGAACTCTTCTGCCCTCAGAAGAATGAAACAAGACTGGCAAATGAAGGCCAGTTTACTGAAGTTGAAGCTGAATATGGAGTTGGAGGGAAATACCATGAGGCTGGTGTAGATTTTGCAATCAAAACTAATCTAGTTAACAAGTTTGTATATCTACTAAAAGGAATTAATGATAGACTTATGACAATACAATTATCACTTGCAGAAAAATATCATGCTACCATCATCAGTGCCTGTTTCCACCATGACAAACCTTGATGAGATCAAAAAAAAGTTTATGAAGACCTGGAGTTCCTTTTCATCAAAACAGGACAAGCTTTTAATTCTGAGAGATTCAGAGTAGACTCAGACTACCAGACTTGGCAGGGAGTTACTGGGATGAAACAGCAAAAGCAAGGGTTACTGAAAGCTTGTGCATCTCATGATTTTCTCATCATCAACGCTATCTTCCATTGACCTAAATGCAATAAAACTTTGTGGATGCTCTCTTACAGCAAACATTGGCATTTAATAGACTACGTGGTTTTAAGGACAAGAGACAGACAGGATGTGAGAGTAATGAAGGCAATATGTGGAACAGAGTGCTGAACTGATCATAGATTTATCCTCTCCAAGCTAAATATTTTTAAATTTTATTTTTAGTTCCAAATTCGCATCCTTCTTTTACCTTCTCCCTAACCTACTGAGAAAGCAAGAAATATAATAATCATTATACATATCAGTCATGCAAATTATATTTCCTCATTAACCATATTCTCTTATAAGGAATAAAAAAAATGCTTCAATCTCTACCCAGAGTTACAGGTCTAGATTTCATGCATATCTCACATCAGTGTATACATACTCATAGAATTCAAGCAAATAAACCCGCCAGCAAAACAAAGCAGTTAATAATACCAGTTTAATAACAAACTCATAAAAGAAATGTATGTACAAATAGACAACAAGACTATGCATAGCTAATAGGCAAACATATCTCTAGCACATTCATGAAACATACTGAAGCAGATAAACTACTCAAAATGTAGAATAACTAACATCTTCATTGATGAATGTACACAATTACATTCAAGGCACACATATGCATGACGTTAATATTTGTCTGGGCATTATGTTGTACTGGTTTTATTGGTTTTGGGTTCTTTTGTTCACAGTTCAGTAGTTTGCACACATTAATACTTTTCTGTTATTCTTTCACACCAACTTTTCAGCTAAAACATTTAGGCTGTTAGATTTTGTGATTATGCATTCAGTAGCAGGTCTTAGAGACAGTTTCTGAGGTCTTCGATCATAGATAAAAGAATCTTTTTAGGTTGTTCTGGGAGTTAACAAGACCCCATGGGCTCCTTACTTTCTTACTGATGTAATAAGAATGTGTTTATCTTTTTACTGAGTTTCTATTCCTTATAGATCCATCCATTAGTCAATTCAGAAGAGTTATCAAAATTAGATTACACAGATATACTTCTAAGGGCAGGAGAATGGTTTTCTTTCCATGTTATCCTCTATCCTCCTTTAACCCTCAGGGCACTTTTTATGACCAGTCAAAGTGTTCAGGTCCCTGTTTGTAGTTTGCAGTTATTTACAAGTGCTTACAGTATTGCTAGATGATGGAACTGGACATACCAAAATCATGGTGTCCACTATCATGTTGATCAAAGAACATGTACTGGGTCATAAAAATGTCAGGACGTCAAGAACTACAACATGGAAAGAGCTTACAATAGTATATTTCATGACATAATTATTGCCACCTCATAATTGTCATGCCATGTTTTTTTCAGTCCAAAAATTGGTTTATAACCTTTCATCATGCAATTGTGGTATGATATAATTCTGTTTGTCACACCGCTTAAATGGTAAACAGTGCAGCAATGTAGTCCCCACCAATGGCATATGATTATGCATTTATCTATCTCACATTGCAACCCCTGAGCATAGAATTCTCAGTACCTGTGCACTGTCAGTATTCATCTTTGACATATATTCACATGTATTCCATGCATCTTAATCTTGCACCAAAAACAGTTTAGTAATAAATGATTTTTATACCAGCACATTTTTTTTTAAAGGAAGCTTCATATAATGGTCATACGTCACTTTTTTTCCAAAAAAATTGGCATAAAATCTGCAATAATAATGCAGTGAAATACAGTAATTATAACATAGTACAAGGTGGATGAGTCAAGACTCACTATAACTATCCCCAGTGGGGCTTAAAAACGCCCTAGTCTAAAGGAAAAATAAGAAACACCTGTAGACTACTTTACCCATCCTTGGATTTCGTTTATACCAGTGGATATACAGATATGTAGTAATTTATATTTCTCCTTCTTTGAGCTTCTTCCCAAGCTCCCGGCCCCCAGTACAAAAATGTTGGGACAGTGATCCATGTGCCCCAGCAGTAGAGCTCAACTTTAAAAGTCACTAAATAGGCAAAAAATGACCAAGAAGCAAAAAAGAACATTGACCATAGACAATTATTATGGTGACAGGGCAGATGAAAACACAAACTCAGAAGAGAAGAACATTGTCAATATACCTATATCTGAAACCTCAGAGGTGAACATGAATTGGTCTCAAACCCGAAAAGCCTTCTTGGAAGAGCTCAAAAGGATTTCGAAAGTCAAATAAGAGAGATAGAAGAAAAATTGGAAAAAGAAATGAAAAGTATGCAAGAGAGAGTCAGCAGGTTGGAAAAGGAAAGACAAAAATTAAAGAATGAATTCCTTAACAATTAGAATTAGGCAAATGGAAGCTAATGATTCTATGGGACATCAAGAATCAGTCAAACAAAATCAAAAGAATGAAAACATAGAAGAAAATGTAAAATACGTCTGTGGAAAAAATAAAATTGATCTGGAAAATAGATCCAGAGGAGATAATTTAAGAATTATTGGACTCTCTGGAAACCATGATAAAAACAGAAAGAACCTGGACAGTTTCTTTCAAGAAATTTTCAAGCAAAACTGCCCTGATATCCTAGAACCAGGAAAGACATACCAAAATGAAAATTTCAAGGAATATTGTGGTCAAATTCCAGAATTATCAAGTCAAGGAGAAAATACTGCAAGCAGCCAGAAAGAAACAATTTAAATATCATGGAGCCATAGTCAAGATTACATAGGACTTAGCAGCTTCTATATTAGAGGATCAGAGGGTTTGGAATATGATATTCCAGAAGGCAAAAGAGCTTGGATTAAAACCAAGAATCAACTACCCAGCAATATTGAGCATAATCTTTCAAGGGGAATGATGGACATTCAGTGAAATAGGGGACTTCCAAATCTCCTGATGAAAAGACCAGAGCTGGACTGAAAATTTTATCTTTGAATACAAGACTCAAGATAGGAATAAAAAGGTAAACGAAAGAAAAAAAAATATTATTCAGTAAGGTTAAACTGTTTACATCGATACAAGGGGAAATGATACTGGTAACTCTTGAGAACAGTTTCTTTATCAGGGCTTTTAGAAAACTGTATACTTAGAGAGTATGGGTGTAAGTTGACTTTGATGTGATAATATAAAAAATTAAGGGGTAAAAAAAAAGAGTATACTGGAAGAAGAGGGAAAGGGGAGGCAGAATAGGGTAGATTACATCACATGAAGGAGCGCAAAAGACCTATTACAGTAAAGGGAAAGAAGGGACGGGGGTAAGAATTATTTGACTTTGCTCTCAACAGATTTTGCTCAAAGAGGGAAAAACATATGCATTCAGTTGGGTATAGAAATCTATCTCATCCTATAGGAAAGCAGGAGGAGAAAGGGGAAAGAAAAGGGAGGGGATGGATAGAAGGGAAGGGAACAGGGGAAAGAAAAGGGAGGGGATGGATAGAAGGGAAGCGGATAGGGGAAAAAAAGAGAGGGAGGCTGATGGAAAGGAGGGTTGATTGAGGAAGGCTGTGGTCAGAAGTAAAATCAATGTTCTCTTGGTTCTTCTCACTTCACTCTGTATCAGTTCGTGTAAGTCTTTTCAGGTTTTTTTGAAATCATGCTGCACATTATTTCTGGTAGCACAATAATATTTCATTAAATCACATATCACAACTTGTTTAGTCATTCTGTAATTGATGGACTTCCCTTTGATTTCCAATTCTTAGCCACCACAAAAAGAATTGCTATCACTATTTCTGTACAAATAGATTATTTTCCCTTTTTAAAAAAATCTCTTTGGGGTATAGACTTACTAGTGGTATTGCTGAATCAAAGGGTATATACAGTTTTATAACCTTTTGGGCAAAATTCTAAATTGTTCTCCAGAGTGGTTGGATCAGTTCACAACTCTGCCAGAATTGCCACAGTATCCAAGTTTTCTCACATCCCCTCCAACATTTACTACTTTTCTTTTCTGCTATATTAGGCAATCTGATACATGTAGGGTGGTGCCACAGAGTCGTTTTGATTTGTATTTCTCTAGCTAGCAGTGATTTAGAGCATTTTCATATGACTATAGATAGCTTTATTTCTGTAACTGAAAACTGCTTGTTCAAATCCTTTGACCATTTATCATTTTGACTCAGTTCTCTATATATTTGAGAAATTTCAGACATACTTGCTGTAAAAAATTTTCCCTCACTTTTCTGCTTTCCTTCTATTTTGGTTGCATTGGTTTTGTTTCTGCAAAATTCTTCTAATTTGATATAATAAAAATTATGCATTTTACATTTTGCAATGGTCTTTATATCTTTTTTGATCCTAACGTATTCCCTTATCCATAGATCTGACAGGTAAACTATTCCGTGATATCCTAATTTGTTTATGGTATCATTCTTTATGTCTAAATCATGTACCCATTTCCCCCAATTAATAATATTTTATGTTTTCCCATTAAATGTAAAGATAGTTTTCAGCATTCACTTTTATGAGATTTTGACTTCCAATTTTTTTCTCCAAAATGAGATTTATTAGCAAAATAGTTTTATTAGTAAAATATAGTTTTTTTTTTTTTAAAAAGATTGCATTTTGTATGGGAAATAGAGCAATGAACAGTAGGCTCAATATAAATAATATAAATAGCATGAAAATAATCTTGTCCCCCCATGAACAATAAATATTACAAATATATTGATCAGAATAAATAATAAATAGATAAATAAATAGGGATTATAAAATGCTCAGACATTAAAGACAGGTGAAGATTTTCTGTAGTAAAACTCCCTTTCAGTTCATGAATGGCAGCTTATGTTTTTAAATAATTCAGTGAGTACAAAATACAAATAGCTTCAGAAACAATTCTTTCTAATGACTGAATATTTAGTTTTAAGGAAGCAGTCAATTATTTGAGGAGCTGAGAGTTTATGTCTTCTTCTTTAGTCCCTAAATACCCTTATGAATTTGCTCATGAACAGGAAGGCTCTCCTGATCTCTACCCGAACAATCTCCCAGGCACAGTGGTTGTACCCTTTTCTTTGAAGGTACTGATTTATTCCTTGAAAGTAGCTCTTGAGGGCAAGCCTGGCATTCTCACTTCCTAAAGAAGGCTCTTCCCATTCCACATGCTGCCTGTGGCACTTCTCCTGTTGTTCCAGCTGCTGATTCAGTCCACTGAGAAGCTGTGTCACCTGGATCTGATTCCAAGTAGCAGGAACAGCATTCTGACTGAAGAGGGTGAAGATCTGCTGGAGCATCTCATGAACGATGACTGTAGCATCTTCTCTCTGGAGCTGGTTGCCTTCCATGGCCTCCTTTGGGAAGTTGAAGTTGGTCCTGTCCTTCAGGCATGGCACCAGGGAAAATGTGCTCATTTGGTTCACAAATGAGAAGTCTTCCTGGAGACCCTGAGTCAGGTCACAGCCCAAGGAGCAGAGGGTGCTGGAGCAGAGCAGCACCAGGGCAGCTGGCAACAAGGTCCAGGAGGTCATGGTGATGCTGAAGATAGTTGTGACTGGCTGAGCTGAGAGACCGATTAGCCTTTGTCTCAGCTTCTCAGGTTATGTGGCCTCTCTAGGCAACTCTCTCTTAAATAGTACTGAGTGTAATTTTCATTTCTTAGCTTGGGATTTCCCTTCACATTTTACTTTCTTTACTTACTTTTGGTCTTAGAAAGTGGGATTCCAATCCCATCTTGTAACATTTGCAGAAGTGAAACAAAATTTACTTTTAAAGAGAATTTACAGATTTAAGTTCTTTGTGGTCAACTATCCTGTTTTACTTATTTTTTTAAACTCACTCTTTTGTGGTACACATTGCTGTTCAGTTGTTTCAATCATGTTTGACTCTTCATGACCCATTCAGGGTTTTCTTGGCAAAAATACTACAGTGGTTTGCCCTTTCTCCAGCTTATTTTACAGATGAGGAAACCGAGGCCAACAGGGTTAAGTGACTTGCTCAGGTCACCCAGCTAGTGTCTGAGGCCAGACTTGAACTCAAGAATATGAGTATCCCTGACTCCAGACCCGGCACTCTGTCCACTGTGCCACCTAGCTACCTATGTAGTCATTTGCTAAGGGCTATCCCTGAAATGTTTCCTTCTCTTGTCCTCTCCAGATAGCCTCCATCTGCATTTAGGCCTTCATCAACCCTTGTTCTCCCTTTGTTTCAATGATATCACTCTTTACTCCCTGCCCGCCTTTCCATGAGTGTTGCTGTCACTGAGATTGGAGACTATGTCCTAGAGAACATAATCCTTTCACCCCCAGAATTTACACCCTGAGACCTGGGTGTTCTGAATGATGGTTGCTTCATTTCACTTACCCTCATCATGGCCTACATGCAGTAATATTTGCCTTCAGTCCCTTGTCATCTTTTCACAGGCCATTTCTGTGATTTCCTCTCGTAATAATAAAAAAAAAAAATTTAAAAAAATGAAGAAAGAAAACAAAGAGAAAAAAACTAACCAGTGTTAAAAGTTGAGAGGGAGGGATTGCATTCATCGTATAACCGTGATGGAGATTGAAGGAGAATATGAATATCAAAATAAAACATTCAATAATTTAATTAAAAACCCAAAACTAATCAAAGGACTGACAAGTAAGTATGGGGCTCAGATTAGGGTGGGAAGTGAGCCTGAAGGGATGATTGCTTCCAAGTGGCTTAGTATTCTAAGGGTTTTTTATTTTTTTATCCATGTCCTGGAGAACATAACCCTTTTATCTCCAGAATTCTAAAGATTCAAATGGAAGAATATAAAAATCTAATATTATTAGAGTAAATTTGGGTATGTTAAACAATCTGATATGACGAAAGCAAGTAGTAAAATACATAAAGAAACATAAAGAAAACATAAAAAAACCTTTACTGAGAATAAGACAAAACAACCCTGAGATTTCACCAAATGCCTGGCAAATTGGCAAATATGACAAAAGTTAGGAATGATCAATGTTGAAGGGTGTGTCGGAAGATAAACAGGGTGCTATGTGGAGCTTTGCATTTGTCTAGATGTTCTGGAAAGCAATTTGGAATTGAGCCAAGAGAGTAACTAAAAAGTCCATACTCAGGTCACTGCCAGACATACTCCCAAATTAAGTCAATGACGGTAGGAAAGTCTTCAGTTATTCATTCTTTCATTCATTTATGGTCATTTATTTAGACATCCACTCATTCATTCATGTATTTATTTTTCTGTCTACCCCCTAGCTTCCTGATTACCAATCGATATATGCATTTAAAGGCTAGGTCTCTAAGTCTGTGTCCGTTAATGTAGGTGCTACCCATGGTTCTGTCCCGCTCTGATTTGCATGGAAGCTTTGACATGTTCCATTTTGTCTATGTGTTGCATTAAACCTCCTTGTATGGCCTCGTCCTAGAGGCTCTCTACATTAGTACCTATATATTAATATATACACTGTAGATCAGATTATCCCACCAAAGCTCTGAGCTCTGAAACTCAAGAGATCCATCACTCTCATATGTCCCAGATGGCAGGTTTGTGCCATCAGACTTGGTGCCCTCATTTTGCACATGATGAGACTAAGGCCTCGGGAAGATCAAGGTCACACAGACAGCAAGTATGATAACTACAGAGACACATGGAAAGAAGAATGAATTGACTCAAGCGAAGAAAACAGTGCCAGGAAAACAATACTTTAGGGTTACGAGGAATTGATTTACTCTGACAGTAAGTAAACTTTGAGCCCTACGTTGCCTGTTGGTAGGTTGTCTTCCCAAACAGTATTGGAAAGCTTTCAAAATCACCCCATGAATGAATGAAGCAGTTTTCAGAACCTTAGAATATTCTTTCACAAAGTGACTTTCTGCAATCCCCAAGGGACTTTTGCTGAGCTCATTTCATTGAGCTTCCCTAAACTGAATTTCTTTTGCTTTAGCAGAGGAAGAGGAAACCCCTTTTTCTATTTCTATTTTCAATACGTTTAACACAAATTTAGTTTCCTTTTGGTTTCTCATATCACTTTTACCTTCGAAGAATTTTTGCTGTGGACAAAATAGAAGTATGATATTTTTAAAATTCCAAACAGAAATTTCACAACCTTTTAATATATTAATTTTCTTTATTTGAAAAACCTCAGAATGAAATGCAAATTACAAAATGCAAATTACAGAAAATGTCAACTTGGTAACGTTAAGGAGCAAGTGAAAATGCCCAGGTACTGATTCAAAAAAACACAAACACATGAGAGCAAATCAAATCTTTACTTTTCATTATCTGCTTTGAATATTGTGTTCAAAACTTTCTCCATTTGCAAAGGAAAGGTCTAGGTAAAGTGTAGGGAATTAGGGAGAAGATAAATGGATACTTATGAAAACTGTAATGAAGCAAACACATCCTGAGAAAATAAATGCTTCAAGTTTGGATTTAAAAAAAAAATCAAAGAAGAAAAAACCTTGGAAATTGCTCAATCCAACACTTACATTGTATAGATCAGGAAACAAAAGCAAAAGGAGGTCTGGTAACTTTTCCTAAGCCACCAGGTTTTGGTTTTTTGTTTTTTTTTAAGCCAGGATAAGACCTCAGATCCCTTGGCATCCAGTGTAGTGATTCTGTTGTAGCATGTGTGAAATCCTTAATATTCAAAGAGTAGCTGACATTACTCTTTTTTCTTCCCCTGCTTAACCATGTTTCCCTTACCCCAAACCCTACCTGAAGGGGCCAGAAAATATGTGAAGACAGACTTTGGACAATTTCTGTCAGTGAATCATAGAGAGAGGAGAGAATTCTCATTTGATAATGCCATCCCTGCCTGAATGTAGGGCAGTTTCCTGTCCTTACCTTTTGAATAAAGGTATACATAGGGCTGAGGTAGAAGAATTGTACCTGAGGAGAAAAAGGCTCACTTGAAAAATGAAATGTACAAATAAAAATGACTGTAACTCCCAGGGCCTAAATGAGATTTCGTTCATGATTCAACTGAAAAAGTGAGTTAGTTTTCTTTGTGATAATCCACTAAGACTACTGTAGGCAATCTTTGTTTTAGGAGCATAAATACATAGGTTACTTTGTTAGTCACAATTTATCCACATCTTACCTAGTTTTTTCCTTGTGTGGAATAAATTCTCTACCATAGGCATATGCAATGAACTGGAGGTCATATAATAATAATAACGATGATACAAAGAACAATGAGGAGGAGGAGAAAGAGGAGAGGAAGCAGTTATCTTATTTGATTCTCACTACAACTCTATTTTATTCTCATCTCCATCTTACAGATGAAGAAAATGAGGTTGAAAGTAGTTACGGGATTTGTCCTAGGGTCACATAGCTAGTAAAGGTCTCAGGTCTTTCTGATTTCAGTTGGGTCCAGTACTTAATCCACAATGCCAATTAACTGTCCTCTAGATTGTTTAGTATTTCATATGCACCAGAAGAGCAGGCCAGCTTTCCATCAATTAGTCTTCACTCTTGCTACACCATCAGCCTACCTCTTCTTCTGGCTATGAGCCTCTCCCATGTGCTTCCTCTGAAAGATGTTGAAGCCTGCTATAATGCCTGCCACATTATATTCTCTCTCTCTCTCTCCTCTCCATCTCTCCCCTGTCTCTAAAGCTTTACCTGTTTCATGCAAAAAAATATTGGGGCCAGTCAAAGAATTGGAAATTCAGGGGGCTTCCCACTGACAATAATGATTGATTTGTTCAGCTATTGTTCAGCCATAAGATTGTGATGGAATACTATACTAAGAGATGATAAGCAAGATGGTTTTAGAAAAACCTGGCAAGATTTATATGAACTGATGCAAAGTAAAGTGAGCAGAATCAGGAGTACTTTGTACACAGTAACAGCAACATTGTAACAGGCATCAACTGTGACAAATTTAGCTGCTCTGATCAAGACCATGATCTAAGATGATTCCAAAGGGCCCATGAAGAAAAATGTTACCTCCTCACCCCCAAAGAGGGAACTGATGAAGTCTGAGTACAGTTTGAAGCATATGTTTTTTCACTTTATTTTTCGTGTGTGTGTGTGTGTGTGTGTGTGTGTGTGTTTGGCACCATGGTCAATATGGATATATGTTTTGTATGACTTCACATGTATATCCGATGTTATTACTTGTCTTTTCAGTGGGTGAGGGAAGGAGGGAGAGAATATGGAACTCAGTTTTTTTAGATGAATGTTTAAGTTCTTTTAAAATATAATTAGGAAATATTTAATAAAATAAAAATATATTTTAAAAAAGAAAGTTTGTAGCTCACTGCCTTCTAGTCAATTCTAAATGGAGCTGGTTATCCTTCTGTTTGTCTCTCCAAGATATATACCAATGAATCAGTTCTTAGAATTATCTATCAGTTAGAAAATCATAATACAGATAAATAACATTTTTCCTACATACATGTGATTTTTCCCTTGTTAGGTACATAGGCTGAACTCTTGAGTAATGATGCATCTCATTTAGTAGACTTTAGAAGATTCTAGGGCATCTATAAACCCAATTTGTAATATTGATGGAAAATAGATATTTAAAATGTCAGTAATATCAGATAGCATGCTGGAAGAAGAAGAGAGGAACTTGGAGGTATGTTTACATCCTACTTCTCTCCAACAGGCAGTATTGTTGCGATAGAGAGAGAACTGTCCCAAGATTTAAGAGATCTTTGCGGTGCCATGGAAAAGCATTTCACCTCTCTGACCCTCATTTTCTTCATTTACAAAAGAGGGGTCTTGGACTAAATGATTTCTAAGGTACTGTCAAGTTCTGCCATTTTCTAATTCTATGCCAGATAGTTTGATGGCTCATTTTTCTCATTAGTGTGGATACTCTTATTGTTGCAGATTGTGACCCATTCATGACTTCTTATATAATCTAATTATTGTTTGCATGTTTCCATAAAACAGTTATAAAGGTTAAATTTAGCCTGGTGGAAGCATTCCTCTAGTTCTTTGATTTTTCATCAGTTATGCTGTAGCCTATAATCTAATTCAATCTTTTTTCTTAAAAATTGTTATCCTTGGGGCGGAGCCAAGATGGCGGAGTAGAAGGACGCACATTTACGAGCTCCGAGCCCAGAACCCATGGAATTGAGGTAAAAGGAGATCCCCATAAATTCTGAATCTCTGCAGGGGGTGCATAAACATAGGGGAAGAGATTTCCGTTCCACTGAGCCCTGGAGAGCCGTCCCCAGGGTCTATCGCACCCCGGAAAGCGGACCTCACCACCACCCCTGGCCGCGGCCCCAGAGAAGCTGACCCGAGCAGGCTTCAGAGAGGAAAGCTCCGGGGGAAGCTCCGGCAGCCGGGAAAGTCCCTCCGCCCACAGAAGCTACAGGTCAGTAAGAAAGAAGGCTGCGCTAGGGGAGGGGAAGCGGGCGTCTCCGTGACTCGGGCCCCCTCGGGAGGAAGCGGCGCATGAGACGGGGGCAGGAAGTGGCAGAGGCGTGGGCGGGCGGCTGAGGCGGCAGCGGCCCGGGACTCAGGAATCCCCCAGCAGCAGGTAGGATCTTCAATACTGAAGGTCTTTCCAACCTGAGGGAGCCGAGCAGGGGAGACGGCCCTGCCCCCACCCTGCTCTACTGCTGAACTCCTCTGAATAAAACCCCCAAGGGAGCTGAGCATAGCAGGCGGGGCCCCCTCCCCGCCCCCACCCGCTCCATTCCTGAAAGTCTCTGCAGAAAGCCCCTGAGGGCCCAAGCTTAGGAGGCGGCCCTGCCCCCACCCCTGCGCCAGAACGAAAGCTTGCCACGGGAAAGCGCATTTGAATCTCAGAGGCCAAGCACTAGCTGGGTGGATCCAGGCGGGGGTGGAAAGGAATCTCAGAAGTCAAGTAACTGGCTGGGAAAATGCCTAGAAAAGGGAAGAAAAATAAGACTTTAGAGAGTTTTTTCCAACAAATGCAAATGATCCCGACCTTCGGATCTGATGGGGAGGACGAGAACGTATTTTTCCCATCAGGGAAAGATGTGGAGGGCGGGGCCTCAGTACCCCAGACACCCCAGGGGGGTGTTGGGTGGGCTCAGGCCTTGGAAGAGCTTAAAAAGGATTTTGAAAAGCAAGTTAGACAGGTGGAGGCAAGACTAGGAAGAGAAATGACAAAGATGCAAGAAGAGTATGAAAAAAAGGTCAATATCTTGGTAAAGGAGACCCAAAAAAATGCTGAGGAAATTAACACCTTGAAAAATAGGCTCACCCAATTGGCAAAGGAGGTTCAAAAAGCCAACGAGGAGAAGAATGCATGCAAAAGCAGAATGAGCCAAATGGAAAAAGAGGCTCAAAAGCTCACTGAATTTAATAGTTCTCTCAAAATTAGAATGGAACAGATGGAGTCTAATGACTTTATGAGAAACCAAGAAATCACCAAACAAAACCAAAAGAACGAAAAAATGGAAGAGAATGTGAAATATCTCATGGGAAAAACAACTGACCTGGAAAATAGATCAAGGAGAGACAATTTAAAAATTATGGGACTACCTGAAAGCCATGATCAAAAAAAGAGCCTAGACATCGTCTTGCATGAAATTATCAAGGAAAACTGCCCTGACATTCTAGGACCAGAGGGCAAAATAAGTATTGAAAGAATCCATTGATCACCACCTGAAAGAGATCCAAAAAGAGAAACTCCTAGGAACATTGTGGCCAAATTCCAGAACTCCCAGCTCAAGGAAAAAATCTTGCAAGCAGCTAGAAAGAAACAATTCCAGTACTGTGGAAATACAATCAGGATAACCCAAGATCTAGCAGCTTCTACATTAAGGGATCGAAGGGCGTGGAATAGGATATTCCAGAAGGCAAAGGAACTAGGACTGAAACCAAGAATCACCTACCCAGCTAAACTGAGTATAATACTTCAAGGGAAAATATGGTGTTTCAATGAAACAGAGGACTTTCAATCATTCTTGATGAAAAGACCAGAGCTGAAAAGAAAATTTGACTTTCAAACACAAGAATGAGAAGAAGCATGAAAAAGTAAACAGCAAAGAGAAGTATTAAGGGACTTACCAGAAATGAACTGTTTATATTCATACAGGGAAAGACAATATTTCTAACTCTTAAAACTTTTCAGTATCTGGGTAGTTGGTGGGACCACACATACACATGCACATGCATGCACACACATACACACATGCATTCACATAAAGAGACAGAGAGCACAGATTGAACTGAATAGGATGGGACCATACCTTAAAAGAAATTAAGGTAAATGGTGAGAGAGAAATGTAGTGAGAGGAAAGAGGGGGAAATGGAAGGGGGTAACTATATGTCATTTAAGAGGCAAGTAGGAGATTTTTTTAGTGGAGGGAAAAAGAGGAGAGCTGAGGAAAAAACAAACAAACAAACAAACAAAAGTTTACCCTCATCACATTTGACTAAACGAAGGAGTGAAATGCACACTCATTTTGGTATGAAAACCTATCTTACAGTATAAGAAAGCGGGGGAGAAGGAGATATTGGGGGGGGGATGATGGAAGGGAGGGCAAAGGGAGGAGGGAGTAATTGAAAGTCAACACTTGGGGAGGGACAGGATCAAAAGACAGAAGAGAAACGATGAGGGGCATGTTAGGAGGGATGGCAATTCAGTTAGTCTTACACAACACGACTATCAGGAAGGTCATTTGCAAAGCAACACAGATATGGCCTATAATGAATTGCCTGCCATACCAAAGGGAATGGGTGGGGAGGGAGGGATGGGGAGAATTTGGAACTCAAAGTTTTAGGAACAGTTGTTTAGTATTGTTGTTGCAACTAGGAAAGAAGACATACAGTTAATGAGGAATAGAAAGTCATCTGGACCTACAGGAGAAAAGAGAAGATGGAGACAAGGGAAGGGAGGGATGACAGAAGAGAGGACAGATTGGAGATAGGGAAAATTAGATTGCTTGGGGTATTGGGGTGGGGGACGGGAGAAAAGGGGAGAAAATTTGGAACCCCAAAATTTGTGAAAATGAATGTAAAAAGCTAAATAAATAAATAAATAAGTAAATAAATAAACAAATAAACAAATAAATAAATAAATAAAAGATTGTTATCCTTCAGTACTTTTATTTCCATGTCTCCCTCCCTCCTTTCAGCTTTCATGTGTTGCCTTCCTAATTAAAATCTAAGTTCCTTGAGGGCAGTCACTGTCTTTCCTTTTGTTTGTGCTTATATCCCAATGCTTACTGCAATGACTAGCATATAGAAAGAACTTAACTTGATGATTGACTTGACTGGTTTTTTTTTTTTAAATTCACTTTATTTGCTGGGGCCAGCGCAGTCCAGCAGGTCTGGGGCAGTTATGGGCTCACAGGAGCAAGTGATGGGAGGCCTCAAGGCCTCTTTATTGGAATGTTATCCTGTATAGCAGGAGCCCTGATTCCTGGAACTTCAACCCCTGAATTCAAGGATGTGCACCTGAGAATAATATATCACTTAACTTCTCAGCTACTGTCCCTTGGAAGAGGGGAACTCTTGATAAGGGGCTCTTTCAAACCCCTCAAGGTTCTCTACATTCTTTTTCCAGAGGGACCAGTCAGGCTATTCTCTTTGAGTAAACTTGAATCTCCCTATACAGGTCTTCTCTAGGGTTGCTGAGCTGCATGCCATAATCACACTGTTACCTGTGAATAGGTATCTAAGGAACTTTGTCAATGACTGGAAATATCTCTTTTATTTAGACTTTGTGCAACAAAATTGTTTATAAAATTCGTAAACATTTTATGATGTATGTGTCACCTTGTTATATGTCTCACATTCTGTTCATACATGGAATTGATTATTTAAAAAAATTTGTAAGTATTGGATCAGGTCAAGCTTCAGTTCTTGACTGTGCCTTCTTTCACAAGAATGTAATTCCACACATGCTATATCAGAGATTGAACTGATACAGACCACCTGTGATGCTTCCATTTTTATCACTAACACAGATTAGGCTAGAAAGAGCCCATCTCTGTTTTTAAAAACAAAACAGTTTTTGTTCATGTGTTTTGTTTCTTAGATCACCATTCCTTCTCCTAATATCTCTTCCTCTCTTGTCTGAAAACCATGTAAGCCCCGTCATGGAATCTGAGTCAAAGGATATGAATATTTTATGTACTTTACTTAATTCCAAAATTACTGTGCTGGCCCATAGCACCATCAACAATGTATCTTTCTCTCTAATATATCTTTCCTTTGAACATATTTGTTTGGACATGGTATTATCCTACTTTTAGAATGTAGCTCCGGCAGCAACTATGCCATTTTGCATCATTATATATCTACTGAAATTGCACAGTGCCTTGAACTTAACAAGTGTTTGTTACAATGAATCTTCCTTGAATTCATATAGCATAGAGAGTCAGTCTTTTCACATGAGGTTTATTAGTAAGATATTTAGTTCTTTACAGGAACGTATTTTTATAGGTAATAGATAATGTAGAATGAAATAAACAATACAAAAACAACTCTAATTCCCCTAAGAACAATACATATTATAGTAAGAAAAAAACAGTACAAATAAGTGAAAAAAATCAATGAATTAAATTATAAAACGTTCATCTATAGACCATAGGTGATGCTTCTCTGTATTCAGGCCCTCTTTCAGTGTATTAGTGGTAGTTTTAATTGTTTTAAATTAATTCAGTTTTTAAGCTGATGTGGGAAGAACTCCTTTCTAATGTTTGATTGCTTACTTGTAGGAAGTAGTCAATTACTTGAGGAATTCAAAGTTTATTTCTCCTTCTTCAATCTCTGAGTTTCCTTGTGAGTTTGCTCACAATCAGAAAGACCCTTCTGATCTTTATTTGGATAATTTCTTAGGTTTAGCAACTATAATCTTTGCCTTCCAGGTACTAACTTGTTCTTTGGAAATAATTTTTCAGGGCCTGCTTGGGGTTCTTACTTCCCTAGGAAGGCTCTTCCCACTCCACATCCTGAGATACCTCTCCAGATTTTTCAGCTGCTGATCCAAGTCCAATGAGCAGTTGCATGAGCTGAGTCTGATTTCAAACATTAGGAGCAGCATTCTGACAGAAGAAGGTAAAGACCTGATGGAACATCTCATCATAATAACCATGGCATCTTTCCTTTGGAGCTGCCTGCCTTGCAATGACTTCCTTTGGGAACTAGAAGTTGGTCCTATCCTTCAAACATGTCACCAAGGGAAATGTGCTCCTTTGGTTCAAAAGTGGGAAGTCTTTTCGGAGACCCTGAGTCAGGTCACAGCTCAGGGAGCAGAGTGTGCTGCGGCAGCACAGCCCCAGGACAACTGCAGAAAACTCCAGGAGATCATGGTGATGCTGAAGATAGTTTGGGACTAATTGATCTGGGAGACCAGCTCAATGTCTCAGGTTATCTGGTGTTTGGCCACTCTTTGAAATAGCACTGAGCATAATTTTCATTTCTTAGCATGGGATTTTCCTTCACTTTCTGCTTTTTATTTATTTTCTATATTGGTCTTAGAAAATAGCATTAAAATTCCTTCTTTGTAATATATGTAGAACTTCAAACAAATTTATCCTTAAAGAGAGTTTGGAAATTAAGCTCTTCGTGGTGAGCCATTCTATTTTATTTAATGATTTATTTTTCTCATATTCTTGTAGTGCTTTCATAGTCAGTTGCTAAATGTTAGTTATGACATTTACTCATGAAATGTCTTTACTCTTATCTTTTCCCTACTTCTTGTGTCTTCCATCATCTGCATTTAGACCTTCACCAACTTATAGCTTTCCTTAGTTCAATGACACTGCTCTCTTTAATTCATTCCCTGACCGCCTCCTCACCAGTCCTCTTGCCACTCATCCCAGAAACCATTTTTCTGGAGGATTTAACCCTTTCATCCTCAGATTTCCATCTTGGGACCTGACTGATTGCCTCATATCATCTACTCCATCTAGAACTTCCTTTGGTCATACTTGACTTCACGGACCAACCCTTTTCTCATTGGCTAGGTGTGCAGCCTCTCTCTTTTGACTCTTTACAACTTCATCCATAATCAAATCAGTCCTTGCTTACTCTTAGAAAGCATCTGTCAATCTACCCCACTATATTATAATAGCAGTTTAAAAGATATAGCAGTAGGACATGGCAAATAGCAAACTGGAACTTAAAACACTTTGTGAAGGTTACCCTGATTTTGCATAAATAAAGATAATTCAACCAAGATTAGAAACGAAGCAGAAATCTTGGGGAAAAAATTTTACAACTAGTGTCTCTGCTAAAGTTCTCATTTCTAAAATATATAGAGAACTGAATCAAAATTTGTAAGAATACAAGTCATACACAAATTGATAAATGGTCAAGGGATATGAATAGGCATTTTTCAGATGAAGAAATCAAAACTATCTATAATCATAAAAAATGTTCTAAGTTATATTGATTAGAGAAATGCACATTAAAATAACTCTGGATATACCTCACTCTCATCAGATTGGCTAATATGATGGAAAAAGAAAATGATAAGTATTGGAGAAGACGTGGGAAAATTGAAACACAAGTGCATTGTTGGTGGAGTTGTGAACTGAACCAACCATTCTGGAGGGCATGGAACTATGCCCAATTGATTATAGAATTGTGAATACCCAACAGATTGTTAAAAAACTGAAAAAGCATTCACATGTACAAAAATATTTATAACAGTTTTTTTGTGGTGGCAAAGAGTTGAAAATTGAGGGAATGCCCATCAACTGGGCTGAACAAATTGTTGTATATTAATGTAATGGAATTACATGCTGAGTTTATCTCACTGTGCTATTTACTGGATAGATATAAGTTTCACTATAGAGGCAGGATATAAATTTAAAATATAAATTTCAGTATAATGGAAGGATATAACTAGAGCCCAAATAAGCATGTTCAAACGTAGGATATCTTAGACACAATGGCCTGTTGTTGTTCAAACAACCACTTTGAAAAATATTTTGGAATTATGCATATAAAGTACGTAAAATATCCAAACTCTGTGAATGAGACATTCCATTACTGCACTTATATACCAGTGAATTAAGGAGTAAGAAGAAAATGTGTATATAAACCAAAATATTTATAGTATCACTTTTTGAGATAGCAAAGAATTGGAAACAAAGTAGATGCCCATTGATTAGGGAATTGATAAAAAAAAAGTTGTGATGTGACTATAACGGAAGATTATTGTGCTGTAAGAAAAGGTAGTTGTGATAAATGCAGAGAAGCTTGGAGAGATCTACATGAACTGAGGAAGAATGGAGTTAGCAAAGCCAGGAAAACAAGAAAGATCATGATGACCACAAAGTCAACAGAAAGACCCAACACATAATCATGCCCTTCCCCCTCAGCTCTGTAAATACCAAAAGCGAAGGTTGCAAAATTATGAAGAACAAGCATAGTTCAAATGAAGAAAAAGGAGAAGACATGCTCAATCCATTCTTTTCCGGATTTTAGAGGTCCACAAGTGTTGTACATTGCAAATATTTTCAGATCTTTTCAATGCATTGTTCTCTTGTGCTAGGTTTTTTCCTCTTCTTTTGCTTTTTTTCTTTAAACAACCCTATTTGTTACATAGGATAGTTCTTGAAGAGATGGAAGGAGGATACTGGGAGATGTTATAATTCCTAAGAGTGCAATTTAACGAACATGTATTAAACACATTAAATTCAACTTGCTGAGCTCACTGTGCTAGATATATGTATATATGTACACACACACACACACACACACACACACATATATATATATATATATATATACTAGGTATATTTTTAAAATAACAGAGATCAATAAAAAAAAGAAATAAAAAGGAAAGAGATGGGCTGACCTTTGTTGTTTAATTTATTCTGACTGGTGTTGAAAAATGGAAGCATGACATGTGGCCCCTTTTGCCTCAATCTCCAGTATAGCATATGAGAAAATATATTGATAGAAAAGAAGGTATACTCAAGGAAGAGAAGCTAGACCTGACCCAAAACATATACAACTTTGTGCAATGATTCCCTTAATACCAATATAAAGTGAGGTATATAACAAGGTGACATATTCACCAGAAAGTGTTTGCTACTGTCATGAAGGATTTTGTCACACAAAGTCTAAATTAGGACTGATTCTTTGTCGATGACAAAGCTTTTCAAATACTCTTATGCACATATGACATTATGCTGATTACATCAGGCCCAGAAACCCTAGAGGAACTCTAGGGAAAACCAAGTTTACCCAAAAGAGATTAGTCTGCATGCTAGAAAAACAAAAATAATTTTTAAGAAGTCAGTCAGCCAACAAGCATTTATTTAGCACTTAATATGTTACAGACACTGTTCTAAGTGCAGAGAATAGAAATCCAATCATAAAGAAAGACAGTCCCTGGCCTCAAGGAGCTCACATTCTAATGGGAAAGAGTACATGAAAGCCAAAGTATGTGTAGGGGGAATTATGGGGTCCTGTATCATGATGATGTCCAGAGGAGTGCTATATGGGAAAAATGAAGAGTTAAATGTCCAGGATGGTCTCCTTAAATGGAAATTTTGGCAGGAGTCCCAGAGGCAAAGACTTCTTCTGCTCTGTGAGATGCCTAAATCATGATCTACAGTTGAAAGGATGGCCCACAGAGTTAATCCAAGTGTCCATGCTTCGTATGCATATACTTCAGAGGAAACTGAACAGAAGGAAAAGTTCTGGATGAACCATTTTTGAAAATGTGCAACTTTTTAAATGATTGCAAGAGGATTTTTACACAGAATTCCATTCTTTGAACATCAGTAAGTGTCCAGGAAAGCTACATGGCAGCTATGATAGTGTGTCACAATCTCAGAAGAATAAAAATTGGCAGGGGCCCCAAGTATTTGATACATAGTGAGTGTTAGTTGACTGCAGACCTCATCAAGAACATTTACAAGAAAGGACAGAAGTAGAGGCAGCACCTCAGCTAAATTCTCCCAATGTTTTCCTCCAAACAACTCTAAAATGATACTTCAAATCAAAATCTGAAGTGTCAGAGCCATTAAACTGTTGGGGTGAAACATTTCTCCAGACTGAGGTAACTCAGGAGGTTAACAGGAGAGGTCTGTGATGCTGAGTTGGGGGCCAACCTCAAGTGACCCAGAACAAAGGCAGTGGCAACACCAGCAGCAGGATGTGGAGGCAGCTGTGACAGTGGCAGCAGCACCTTCTGGAGTTCTCAGCCCAGACACGATAAGGGAGTTGGACATCTGGTAATAAGGAGATTACACGGAACCCGTTGCTGACACTGGGTGCAGCTGGTGCCAACTGGCAACTCTGCCGCCCATACACAGTTCGGGGTCATAGTTCCAGGGAAGAGAGGAGCAGCAGAGTTTGCAGTCACAGAGAAGCCCGGACCCTTCCTGGGTAAAGAGTAGAGTGCAAACCAGAAGAGCAGTCACAATAACCTCTCCCCTGGTCATATAACCTTGAAAGCACCAAAAAAACTTGCGGAGCCCCAGATCTAACTCTGAAAACAAAAGCTCAAAAGGTTGGGGCAACATCTCTCCAAACCCAGGAGAATAGAGCCCACCTTTAATATAAGTTAAAAGCCAAGAAATTGGCTGAAAAAAATGAGAAAACAAAAGCATTACTTGACCATAAAAAGCATTATATTGGCAGGGAAGACCAAGACACAAACTTAGAGAAAGACAACAGCGTAAAAAAAATGTAAAAACACAACTAAAGTGTCAAAGAAAAAGGCTAATTAGACATAAGCCCAACAGGAAAATTTGGGAAAGAAATGAGAATGATGCAAAAAAAAAAATTGAGAAAACAAAGTTACCAGCTTGGTAAAAAGTGCAAAAATACTGAAGAAAATCATCCCTTAAGAAACAGAATTAGCCTAGTGGTAAAAGAGGCAGAAAAATTCATTGAATAAAAGAACTCCTGAGCAGAGTTGACCAAATGGAAAAAGAGGTATAAAAGCTCATTGAAGAAAATAATTACTTAAAAATTAGAATTGGGAGAGTGGAAGCTAATGACTCAATGAGTCATTGAGAAAAAAAAAACAAATGACAAAATCAAAAGAATGACAAAATAGAAGAAAATATAAAATATCTCATTAGAAAAACAACTGACCTGAAAAATAGATTGAGGAGAAATAATTTAAAAATTATTGGACAATCTGAAAGCCATAATCCGTAATAAAAGAAATATCCCACAATATAGTTCAAGACATTATCAAGTAAAACTTCCCTGATATCTCAGATCCAGAGAATAAAATAGAACTTAAAAGAATTCACTGATAACTTCCTGCAAAAGATTCCTAAATGAAAACTCTCAGGAATCAAATTCCAGAGCTTCCAAGATGATAAAAGCTTGCAGGCAGCCAGAAAGAAGCAATTGAAATATCATGAACCCACAGCCAGGTTCACACAAGATTTAGAAGCTTCCACATTAAAAAGTGGAGGGCTTAGAATATGATGTTCTGGAAGGCAAATGAGCTAGGGGTTATGATCAAAATAACTGACCTAGAAAAACTGAGTAGAATCCTTTGGAGGAAAATGGATATTTGTTGAAATATAGGACTTTCCAAGTATTCCTGATGACAAAATGAGGGCTGATTAGAAAATTTAACTTTCAGATGCAAGGCTCCAGAGAGGAAAAAAACTCCAGAGGAAAAACACATGAAAGAGAAATTATAAAGAATTCAATAAGGTCAAACTGTTTACATTTCTACTTGGGCAGATGATACTTATAACTCATAAAAAATTTATTCTTATTAGGGTAGTTAGAAGTATGCAGAGGGCATGGTTATGAGTTGACTACGATGGGAAAATTTTTCAAAAATGAAGGGGTGAGAAGGAAGGATGTACTGGGAGAGAAGATTGAAGAAAATTATATCACATAAAAGATGCATGCAAAGAAGAGCTTTTACAGTGGAGAGGAAAATGGAGGTGATGGCAAGCAACACAAACATCACTCTCATCAAAATTGTTTCAAAGAGGGAATTCAGTTGGGTCTAGAAATCTATCTTATCAAACAGGGAAGTAAGAGGGGAAGGGAATAAGATAGGATAGGTGCTTATAGAAGGGAGAGTGATTAAAGGGAGGCAGTAGTGAGAATGGACAGGGTAAAAAGAGATAGAGAGACAGATAAACAGAAGAAAACAGAATGGAGGGAAACACACAGTTTCATAACTTTGAATGTGAAAAGAATGAACTCACCCATAAAACAGCAGATAGAATGGATTAGAGACCAGAACCCCACAATGTTTCCAAAAGATATACTTGAAACAGAATTAAATTCACAGAGTTAAAATAAAGAGATGGGACAAAATCTGTCATGTTTCAGCTAAAGTGAAAAAGTCAGGGTTATCACTCATGATCTCAGACAAAGCAAAAGCAAAAATAGATCTAATTAAAAGAAATAATCATGGATACATTTTGATAAAAGGTACAATAGATAATGAAGTAATATAAAATTGTTTATAAGTTTCTCTGATAAAGGTCTCATGTCTCATTTCTCAAATATATAGAAAACTGAGTCAAATTTATAAAAAATAAAAGCCATTCCACAATTGATAGTTTCTTTCAGAAGAAGAAACTGAAGTTATCTATTGTCCCATTAAAAAATGTTCTAAATCACTATTGATTGGAGAAATGACAATCAAAACAACTCTGAGGTAGTACCTCACATCTATCAGAAATGACTAATGTTGGAAGAGATGAGGGAAAATAGGTACACTAATACACTGTCGGTGAAGTTATGAACTGGTCCAACCATTCTGGAGAACAATTTGGAGCTATGCCCAAAGGGCTATAAAACTGTACATACCTTTTGACCAAGCAACACCATTTCTAATTCTGTATTCCAAAGACATCAAAGAAAAAGGAAAGGGACCCATATATGCAAAAACATTTATAGCAATTCTTTTTTCGTGGTGACAAAGATTTGGAAATTGAGGGGATGCCCATCAGTTGGAGAATGGGTGAATAAGTTGTAACATATGATTGTGATGGAGTACCATGGTGCTATAAAAAATGATGAGCAGCTACACTGACAGGGTATCACTTCCTAGTTTTCCCTTCTAGGGTGCTTTATTTTTCTTGCTTTTTTGTGATGTAGCTAATATGAAAATATATTTTGATGATTTCACATGCATAATTAAAATCATATTGCTTCCCTTTTCAATGAGTGAAGGTGGGTGAGGAGGGAGGAAAAACATTTTGGAACTCAAAATTTTTAAAAAATTGTTAAAAATAAATAAGTAAAAACTATACCTTAAAACATAATGCTCGCACTTATTATTTTACAAAATTGGGAGCAGGGGTGTGCTATAGTCAATTCAAACCCACCCCTGAGAACCTATTGTTAAATTTTCGGTGTGAGCATTTATACTTCAGAAATCAATAATTGCTACAAATCATAGTGTGATGCATTGCTTTTATTGATTGTCTAGACTTAAGAAAGTGCCAGTAATTCAGATGAAACTTAGAAGTGTATGAACTTTCATTCTGCCCTCCTTCTGCTTTATAATTAGTACCCAATGCTTGTGAGTAAATATTGTACTAATAGTGAATATACTGCCACTAGATGGGGGTAAAAGACCACAGATCTAATTTAATATTAGGTCTTAAAGATACGAAGTTAAGTATGTATGAAACTGTAATTCAGAGTCCACACATTTCAAAAATACATTCATTAAGCACTTAACATCTGCTGTACCCTATTCTAAAAAGGATAACATAGGCCCTGCCTTTTAGGATCTTAGAACACAATTGGTAGTTGAGAGTTTATCTCCCTCTGAAATTGTTTGGTACTTGTAATTGGATTTCTGCTTCCCTTTAGTATCATTTTTAATTTGTATTATAGAAGCCGTTGTGTGCATTTTCCTTCTGGTTCCGTTCTCTTTGTTCTACATTTGCTCATATAAGTCTTACTATTTTATCTGAAAGTGGAGATTAGTAGCTAGGCGATGTAGTGGATCTAGTGCCAGTCTAGGGTGAGGAAAACTCATCTTCATGAGTTCAAATCTGACCTTAGACACTTGCTATCTATATGATCCTGGGCAAATCATTTAACCCTGTTTGCCTCAGTTTCTTCATCTGCAAAATGAGCTGGAGAAAGAAATGGCAAATCACTCCAGGATTTTTGCCTTTTATCCCAAATGGGGTCATCATACAAATGAAAAGCCTGAACAACCATGAAATCTTCACTTCACTTTCCTCAACTAATTTCTTCCTCATTAAAGTGGGAATGACAACAATGTGATTCATCTCACAGGGTCATTATGAGGAAAATGCTGCAATGAGCTATGGAAATATGGTTTTTCATTTCTCTCTTATGGTATGTGCCACTCAGTGGTGGTAGAATTTCACATTTAGGAAGTGTCTGGTCTTTAAGATATTAAATTAATGTTGAAACTCTCATTGAATTAAATAATTTGTTAAGTACCTATGATGTGTAGTGTACTATTCTAGAGGATACAAAGAAAAAAGTGACCTCAAGGTGCTTTCAGTCTCAGGGGAATGACACATATATCTAAATAACTATGATAGAATTTGGAATATGGCACAGGGCACCGAGAGAGGATGAGAGAATGAAGGAGCAAAAGATAATTTCTAACTTAAAGTACTGGGTGAATGAATCCTTTATTGAAAAGACAACATTTGTTATGATTCTCCAAGATAGAAAAAGATTTCAACTGGTGTGAGGTATAAGAGTAAACCTATCCAAATAAGTAGGACAAGACTTAGGGAATGGAAATAGTAAGTTCAGAGGTATTAGCTTATGAAACATTTTCTATTATGAAACAATATAGTGGTGTAAGGTCACAATTCAGTAATGTCAGATGACTCTACTTTTCATCGTCAGCATCATTACCTTCCCCTCCCAATGTCTTCTAGTTTTTCTACCCTTTGTAGCTTCCTGTGTTGTCTACCTCCACTAGATTGTAAGCACTTTGAGGACAGGGACTGTTTATCTTTTGTCTTATTTGTTTAGCACAATACTTGGCACATAGTAAGTATTTAGTTAATGTTTATTGAATTGAATCTGCACATGTTTAAGCATAATTCTAGGGATAAAAGAAGAAAAGCATTACAGTCCCTGCCTTCCAAGAGTTTATGATATAGGACTGTAAGATAATACATATGTATAAAAAATTCGGATGCACTGGAATACAGTTAAGTGAATATGGCACATTGAAGAGTAGCTGAGATTCAGGGATATAAAAACCAGTTATTAAGAGGATGAGAGAAGGCTTCACAAGGAATTATTCACAAATTATTCCTATTTATCTGTTTGTTTGCATGTTGCCTTCCAAAACTGCATTGGTCTGATCAGCCACAGTTGGTCACACTGTGATTTTTGACTCTAACAGAGTGATGTAATTTTGATCCTCTTTGAGAGGAGTATAAATAGTATAAACAGTTCATATAAACATTTGGAGTGGAGATATCTCCAGATTTCCCATCTCTTTTTAGTTATTGCAATTCTGCTTTGTGCTAGAGCAGAGTAGAGCATTCTTTGATGGACAGTCCTGTGCCAGCATCAATCATGTCTCACAATAGATTCCTAAAGTCTTCAGTGGGAGCTTGATATTTTCCTTGTATCACTTCTTTTACCCTCCATGTGAGCACCTACCTTGTGTGAGTTCTCCATAAAAGAGTCTTTTAAAGCAAATGTACATTTAGCATTTGAATAATGTGACCAGCCCATCAGAGTTGTGCTCTCTGTAATAGACTCTGAATACTTGGCAGTTTAGCTCAGTGTGTGGTACCTTTTCTTGCCAGGTGATCTTCAGAATCTTCCTAAGACAATTTTAACATAAGCAATTCAGTTTGCTAGCACAGCACTGGTATACTGTCCAGGTTTCACAGGGATACAACAATGAAGTCAGCACAACGGTACTGTGGATCTTCAATTTGGTAGGCAGCCTAATACCTCTTATCTCCCACATTTTCCTTTAGAACCTCCCAAGGACTGATCTAGCTCCTGCAATGTGGCATCAATTTGATCATCCATGTGTACATCCCTGGAAAGTATACTTCCAAGTGAACTTATTCAGAGTATTCAAAATTTCTACATTTGTTGTAACCAATGGGTTCACATATGGGTGGTGTGCTGCTGACTGTGTTTTCTTGGTGTTGTTAGGCCAAAATTACTATAAGCAGCAGAGAATCAATCCACACTTTGTTGCATCTCAGCTTTGGAGGCTTCATTGAGTGCACAATCATTTGTGAACAAAAAAATATCATGCACTAACTCTCCCTCCACTTTAGTCTTAGCTTTTAGCATTTTCAAGTTAAATAGTTTGACATTGTGGGAGTAGCCGACTTTGACACCATTTTCATCCTTGTTGAAGGCTTCTGGCAACATTGCTGAAAACATCATGCTAAAAAGCATGGAAGCAAGCACCCAGTCCTGCCTCACTACATTGATCACTGGGAAAGTGTGAGAGCACCAGTATGCATAACCTGAACATCATGAAATTGATGTATAATACTGATAAATTTCTTCGGGCAACCAAATTTTGACATAATTTCCCACAAACCTTCATGACTGACAGTATGAACAGCCTTAGAGCAGTCAATGAGAGAAGACAACTTATAAAGGGGAGCAAAAAGTGAGGTAGATGAGTCAGGGAAGTATAGGAGGAAGAGAGGGAGAAAGAGTCTGGAGTGAGGCCAGGCATAAATGAGGTAAAACATGGCAGAAGTTTTTCCTAAAATGTTGGTCACCAAGAGGAATTATCAATCAGGAGACTAAGGTCTCAGAACAAAGGATTTTCCAAGGTGGTAGTGTAGTAAGTAAGGGAACCTAAGTGGGGCAGTGGTGTAATGGTAAGTATGAGAGTTAAAGATCTCCCCCCCCCCCGTTAATGGGCTTGCCCATTAAGGGAAGTTTGATTAGGGGAGATTTGTTTTGCAGGCACACATCTTTTGTTAATTTCTAATGAAGCACTGGTTCTCAAGGGTTGTGATGCCCTCTGACTCTAAAAAGTGTATAAATACTCTGAGGTGAGGTTTTACTTTGGGGTTTACTCATTGCAAGTGTTTGTTCGGCCAGAAGAGACTCTGGGCAACCACTAAGGAGCCTTCCAGCTTTAAAAACCCAGATATTGGTGCTTCTCTCTCTGGTAACTATGTATGTATGTAATTGTCAGACAGTTCAATCTGTCTGTTCATCTGTGATGTATGTATTGCTTATGGTCAGACAGTTGGAAGCCCAGTCTGTTGATCATTATTTCTCTCTATTTTCTCTGAAGTTCAAAGTGCTGACTTTTTCCCTTGAACTAAGTGAATGGTCTATGTGTTTGATTAAAGAGATTGTTGACCCCCTCAAAAGTTGCTTTCCTTTTAGAAAAACAGATCTAAGAACCTGTGAAGCAAGGCCTCCTGTGTATGTTGGGGTCCTTGCTATTACAAGTGGATAGAGTGCTGAGCCTAGACTCAGGAGGACTCATTTTCATGAGTTCAGATCTGGCCTCAGAAAATTCTAGCTGTGTGACCCTGGGCAAGTTAATTAACCCTGCTTGCTTCAATTCCTCATCTGTATAATGAATTGAAGGGAATGGCAAACCATTCCAGTATCTTTGCCAAGAAGATCCCAAATGGGGTCATGAAGAGTCAGACATGACTAAAATGACAGAACAACAACATAATGATGATAAGGTTGAAGAGGAGAGAGAGAGAGAGAGAGAGAGAGTGGAGAGAGAGAGAGAGAGAGAGAGAGAGAGAGAGAGAGAGAGAGAGACAAGAGGTATAAACCATCATATCATCAGCAAATAGGGACAGTTTTTGTGTCTTCTTAGCTTTTTTATGCTTTTAATTTCTTTTAGAAAATCATTTCTTAAAAATTTTGTTTTTAATTTATGGGATAAAACCAGCATTTCCTTAATATAGTACAATAAAAAGATGATTGCACATGAAACTGCAAATCTACTATATACACAACATGCTATTCTTTTCAAATATACAACAAAAGCATTGTGTATTTTTTCTTCACTTGCTTTTTCTGGTTTATTCCTATAGCTAGCATTTCTAGAACTATGTTGAATAACAGCAGGGAAAGGGAGCATCCTTGCTTTGCCCCTGTATTTTTAGTGAAAGTTTCTTGTATTTCCCCCATTGCATTTAATACTAACATTTGGCTTAGGTAGACGCTTTTTGTCATATTTTTTAAGAGGTCCTATGTTTCTCATATTTACAAAAAAAAAGTCTGAGTATCATATTTTGACAAATATTTTTTTCTGAATCTATTATTATTACATACTGTTTGTATGTTTTTGTTATTTCCCCACTGTTAAAAATTCATGTATCCCTGGCATAAATCCACCCAAGTATTAAAGGTTAATGTGGGAATTCATTAGCTATGGTTTTAAACTCACAGAATATCCTGAATCTTGTACAATTGTCTTTGGGGGACCTGTCCTGTGATTTGGGGAATATGCCCAAGAAATTAACTGACATGGTCTAGTACCATTCAGAGGGAAGGGAAGAGAAAAGGAAGGAAAGAAAAATGAGACAAGCCAGTCAGCTATTAAACATTTGCTACCTGTATGAAGATAGACAAGTCGCTGATATCTTCCATTCTCATTTTCCTCACCTGTAAATCGAGGCTAATAGTAGCACCTACTTCAGAAGGTTGTTGCAAGGATCAAAGGAGATAATGCATGGAAAATGCTTTGCAAAACTTAAAATGATATACAAATGTTAGTTGTTCTTTTTATTGGAAGTAAGTAATATTTTTGCCAATGCTCTTCCTGAGCCAGCAGCAGTGTAGAGGAATGGGGGAGGTTTATGGGAAATTGAAATGACCAAAATACAGAATCTCCACCAAACCTCATGGATTCTCATTCGTCCAGGCTCCTCCCTCTTCTGCCCATCAATGGCATGAGCGAAGGAAGAAAACCCTCCATAGTAGTATCAGAAGATTCAAGCATTATTACACAGCCGTACCTTCCATATACTCCAGCTAAATAGGACTACGTTTTGCCTAACCCTGACAGGTATTAGAGCATGGCAAAGTAGGATAAGAAGTAGCCTTGGTATGCCATTGAATTAAAAATCAGGAGTCTTGGTTACCAGTCTCAACTTCACTACTAACTCACTATGTGAACTTGACCACATTTTTCCTCACTTTGTATCCTTGTTTTTTAATCTGCAAAATAGAATTTTATGGGATAATCTCTTTAAAACCCCATCCCTCTCTAAAAGTTTTCCAGATTTTGCACAGACAGCAAACACAAGTTGGTGGCTAGGGAGGAGTTGGCAACAGGGTTTTTCCTCCTTTCAGAGTCATAACTAGAGAAGGCAAGTAAGGGTTCTCCTCAGGTGTGGCCTAGATTGGTTTTACAGGAGTGGAGGAAGGGATTCCAAATTTCAGTACATACATTTTACGTGCCAGCTAAGATGGAATACTACATCTTCTCCATGCACAGCTTTCTATCTCTTACCTTCATGACTCTGCATAGTCTGTCTCCCTTACCTAGAGTACTTACCCCTCTTACCTTAACCTCTTGGAGTCATAGCTCCACTCAAAGCTTAGCTCATGTGCAACTACTTCCTATGGGAGGCCATTCTTGGTGGCCCTCCTTCTTAGAACTCTGTCCTTTAAATTAACATATGTGTACTTGTTAGCACTTACATTCAGGCAATTAGGTGGTGCACTGTATAGAATTCTTGGCCTGGAGTCAGGAAGGCAGGTATTCAAATATAGCCTCAAGCACTTCTCACTGCACCCTGGGAAAATCATTCAAATGTAGTTCGTCTCGATTTCCTCAATTATAAAAGGATAACAATAGCATTTCCTTCCAAAATTGTGTTGAGGATTAAATGAGATATTTGTAAAAGTATTTAGCATAATGCTTTGCACATAGTAGGCACTTAGATTCTGGTTCCCTTCCTCTTGTTGTTACGTCCCCCTCTTGAAGAATGTCCTTCTGCCTGCACTCCAGCCAAGCACATCAGCTCTCTTCCACCAAAAGCACTTGGACTGCGCTAGGTCAGGTTTTGTCTTACTTTGCCTGAAACATCTGACTTATCAGTCATTTTCTGGTTATTCTACTTCTTTTCCAGCTGTTTAAATATGGTCCTCTACTTTCTAGCTCCTCTTCATATATTGCTTTACCCCATTAGAATGGAAAGTCCTTGAGGACACTGTCTTTCCTGCTTATATTGCTATTTCCGGCATTTAGCACGATTCCATCTTAGAGCCTAATAAATGCTTTATCATTTATTTGTTCATGTAAACTCCTTGGGATCAGGGACAATTTTTGTCTTTGTATTTTTTCCTCTACCATAGTACCTTAGGTACTTATTAAGTGCTTGTCAGATTATATTGCAAACCTTTTTATGAGTGCGAATAGTATGAAAGTGTGAATTATTATAAGGGGGTATTTTATTTCCCATTTTGTTGCTGTTAGATTGGTCCTGTCATTAATAACTAGAAATATTGTAATGAATATATAGGTAGGATTTTCAACATATGAGCCCAGGATTTATAAAAAAATTCATTAACATTCTTTTTAAGGTTGATATAAAAAGTTCTGATACCTCATTAGCTGAGTTTACCTTTCCAAACATCTTGCATGACATTGTTTGCAGGCCGAGTTCAAATAAGTACTGGCTAGTAATAGTAGTATGTTAGCCTATAATTAAAAAACACACACACACACACACACACATTGATCATTGAGGATTAAGCTGTAACAAACAACAAACACAAGCACTTATGTAGTTATAGGATTTTTCTGCAACATAAATCATTATAACAGCAAATATATAAATTTCATTAAGTGCCCATGTTGTTTTGGAACATGTTTCATCTCTGGAGGATAATTTGGAAAAAACTGTGAATTAATAAATATACTGCAACACAGATAAGTATGTTTTCCTTTCTTTTGGATAAATATTTTGTAGAAGTACTACTTACAGTCTAAGTTTCTTTATTTTAAATATAATTTGTCTTAATAAAATTCTTTTATTTTTCTTTAGTATCATACATCTGAGAGCTTTATAAGCACTTTATAAGTAAGTACTGCTACCCCCACTTAATAAATAGGTAAAGAATTCTGATACATTGAGACCTAGAGTCAATTTAACAAGTGTTTTTTAAGTATCTACTGTAAGCTATGACTATATTAAGACTTGGGGACAGAAGGGACAAATAGAAGATACTATCTCATCCATCACAGATTTATCTAGTGTTAGCAAGTTGGTTATTGGAGCAGTGCTCATGAAAGACACTCTTAAAACAGTTCTGGGTGGCCCTTCTGGCTATTGAAAAAATCTTAGGTGAGTTTATAGGAGTAGTGGAAAGAGGAGGAGCCTGATAAAGATGGTTCCTTGTTTTGCTTCATTGAAAGGGGTACTTCCCCTCATTCTTGTCCCTTCTGCTCCACCGTAGCTGACTATAGGCCTATCCAAACCTTTGTGTGTTTATACAGCAAGAAGATATATTGTAGTAATTAAAAATTCTGGAAACAAACTCTACTCAGCCTCAAACAGAGAATTAAGACCCAGAAAAATCTATGTGAAGTTGTTGCTCAATTCTCAGATAAGAACACAATCCACAAAATGTTCCCAACAAGGGAGTTCTTTTCCTCCTTCTGCAGTAAGTGTCTCTGGTCTTTGAAGAAAATATCCAATCCCTCTAAAATACGATGTTGTCTAACTTGTGTATAGAGAAAAAACGTTTAAAAAGGCAAATAAGAAGAGAAAAATATAATAGAACAAAGAGCACATCTAATAAATCCCTATTATGAGAAAATATATCTATATGTGAGTGTGTATGTATGTATATATGTGTGTGAAGAGTAAGAGAGAGTGACAGAGAGAGAGAGAATATGTGTGCAGGAAAACAATATTGATATTAACACATTCTGCAGTGTGAATCTTGTCTTTCCATGTATATGTATATACATGTATATACTACTATTACTATTGTTCTATTACTACTGCTGCTAACTAGCATTTATATAGTACTTTAAGGTTTCCAAAGTATTATACAAATGCTTTCTCATTTGATCCTTATAACAACTCTATGCTATTATTATCCCCATATTACAGATGAGGAAATGGAGGCACAAAGGAATCAAGTGACTTATGCAGGGTTACACAGTTAATAAGTGTCTGAGGCAGGATTTAAACTGAGGTCTTCTTCACTTCAATTCCAACATTCTATCGTGTGTGTGCGCACACATACAAATATACATACAAAAATATATATGTTTAAACAAACTGATCTTTTGCAGTCTTGTTACTTCTTGTTTTGGGAAGAGTGGTTTGGTATTGTGAATTTCCATACAAATCTCAACTTTTGTCCTCAGTGCTCTACTTGTACATACACTGTATGTATATACATTGTATGTATATACACTGTATGTATATCTCCTACCTTTTCTGAGTCTTTTCCCTTTCTCTTCACTTTTGTGCATATGTCTCACCTCCCTGAAAAGTTAAAGTTTAGTTTCTAGTACAAAGCTGCTATAGGATTAAGCTAATTTCCATTTGTGTTACTAGTTGTTTATATGCTTGTCTTTGAACTGAAATTTCTCTAATGTGGTCAATATGAATTTTAACTTTGTAATAAATTGAAACTGATTGTTAAAAGAAAAAGAAAGGTGAGTATGAGCTGCTCTGAGTAGTATATTGAGAGTAGTATGTCAAAATGTACTCTTAGCAAAGCTAAAAGATCCTAAATTCACAGAACTGAAAATATATGAAAAAGAAGCACATGCCTGTGGAAGCAGTATTCTACTAGCGCTGGTAAAAGTTGGCAGCGTAGACAACAAAAGAGAGAAGAGTTTCTAACACTAATTAGGAATGTCTAATTTGACCTAAGTTACAGCACAACCGCAGTAAGGATGGGTTCTACTTCCTAGAATTCATAGGAAGATAGAATCTTCATTTGGAGACCTTTGCCAGCCCTCTACCTGCTGCAATGATTCCCTTCTATAAATTCCTGATCAGGTCATCTAGCCTTTAGCTCCAAGACCTTCAATGAAAGAAAATGCATTAACTACTAAAGTATCCCATTATTTTTCCCCCTTATAGCTCTAATTATCATAATTTTTTTCCCTGTAGTAAGCCAGAAACTTATTTTCTTCTAACTACTTTTCATTGGTCCTAGTCCACTGGAATCAGCGGAACAGAGAACACATCTAATCCCTCTAGCAGACTTGTCCCTTTCCCCTTCTCTTCTACTAACTGAACACCACTCATTCCTTTTTGATTTTTGTGTAATCAGGTTCTGAGTCTCCTCACCGTCATGACTGCTGTTTTTCAGACATGGAGATGGATATTAAAGATTCATGATTTTGTTGGTGTAGTCATCCCAGATCACACATCCAGATCACACATCCTCCTTTGCATAGTAGATAATTTTTGTAAGTTGATATGCCAGATAAAATCCATCAATTACTGGCTACTTGAGAGCTAGGTTGGTCTAAAAGTACCAGTTGTTTTTGGTATTTTTTTTCATTTTAGCAAGACCCTTTGGACTTCCCTCATAAGAGGATGCATGAGGGCAAGAACAGCAGCAGCAACAGCAAAGGTTAGCTGAAGCCCCTCTGTGGCGTTGTCCTTCACCTCAGACCTTTGTTCCCAACTTTTATTTGCAACAATGGGGGATGTGGTTTTCCACCCCTCCCCAACTTATCCCTCAGTCAGAGAAGGTAGTCCTCCTAGATGAAATTTCGCTGTGTAAACAAGATAATTTATACTCTAATCTCTTTATAAAGTATGAGTTTATCTCTGAGTGTGTTAGGAAGGGAATGGTGCAATTGGATGAGCAGAAGGTCAGACACACTTCTGTAGGTTTTAATGCCTGAGTCCTGGAGGAATTTCAGAATTGAAGAGTTAGAAGGTAATTGTGGAGGAGAGTGAAAGGAGGGACAGCTTTTCTTGCCCCTACCTCCCCCTCTTCATTCCCCTCCCACCCCGTTACTATCAATCTTGTCATGAGAGCTCCTAGACCAATGAGAGATACTTCATTCAGTGGAGAGTAGAAATATACACTTCAGATAGGTATCCCTACAGAGAGAAGGTCACGTATGAGGAAGCAGAATTAAGGAACAGAGAAGAGAGCCAGGAGCAGATTCTGTGCCTAAGAGCTCTATGAAGAGAGAAAGAACTTTCAGACCCTGTAGTATCTGAAGTTGTGAATTTCCTTTGTCACAGGTAAAAATTACTCATCTCCATATCAGTGTTCTCATTTATTTTGGTAAATATTTCCTAATTATATTCTAATCTGGTTCTGGCAGCTTCAGAGTACAGCACCAGGCTGGGTGTTTGACCCTTCTGCGGTAAAGCACTTAGCATGGTATGTAGCATGTAATAGGATCTTAATAAAAGTTTATTTAATTGAATTATTCCTATTAACCAAAGCAGAATCAGTCACTAATGTATGGGTGGACTGAACACAGCAAAGTAAGCTAGAGACAGGAGAGTCAGGAATGAAACAGAAGTTTAATTTCAAAATGAGGAAAATGTCTTGTAAGCAAAGACACTCATGCTGGAGCCCTGCCCCTAGCTGGGGGAGGGGGCAGGGCTGAGGCAATGTGAGAACATCTCAATACTGATACCAATGGCTATGCAATGAGCTGTAGCCCTGACAGTGTGGGGTAATAGCAAAAATATGACAGGTTTTATTCCTGGCAGGACTTCATGAAAGGAACGTGAGTACTACAGATACTTGTCCAAGCTCAGAGACTATTTGATGTTGGTATGAAATAATTCTGGGATTTTGCTGTGACTGAGATCATCCAGAGATTAAGAGCAAAGGATTGTTGTTATGCCAAGCTCAGGGCACAGCCTGCTTGCTGGGCCTTGGATCTGGAAAACAGGGTATCTCCTAATATCATGAAAATTCCTCCTTTTGGCCAAAGGGAGGGGGTCTGAAAGAACTTTTGCTCTTATGACTAACAGATGACAGGCTGGTATAAACCAAGAGGCCATGAGAGGCTTAGGACAAGATTTTGCCCAGGGGGTTAGTTCCTTGAGAGAAAGAATGGGAAAGTGTGTCTCAAGTATCTCTGCTTGCAAGAAGAAAAGGTGAGGTAACAATGTAGAGAGGGAAAATGCCAAGACACACTTGCATCAGGGCCTTGGTAGTTGGGCACATAACAGAAGGGAAGAGGAAGAACAGAATAAAATTAGGACCATATACTCAGCCTTCATCTAGAATCTTAGGACGGCCATCTCATATGGATGTCAGCTATTTCTGGGTCCCTACTAGACTGCCATCTACTCAGGAGCAGGAGCTGTCTTCAGATGACCTAGGAGTCTACAGACAGCTGTGGGAGTAGTCAGAAAGACTTTTTTAGGAACCCTTAGAGAAAACTCCTTGCACCAGCCTTTGAATCTGAGTTTCTGGTGAGAGTCCCTAAATGGCACATGGAGATGGTCTACTTGTCCAGCCACACAGGGCTGTGTTCAAACAATGCAATAAAATTTTTCTTTCCTCACAATTTCCATAATGGCTATAACTATATTAAGTCAGATACAGATCAAATTACTAAGAGTGCTCACAACGGACTTAGTTGTGAGAAAGGAGAATTACATGTCACCAAGGTAACAAAGAAAACTTAAACATAAACCTCTGAAAACAAAGACCAAAGCAATACAGTAGTTATCACCAATGTTAACTAGCATCAAGTCTCCTTGTAGCCTAGTAGCTCATTCTCAAAATCCATTTAAACAGCACATTTTGAGTCCTAGATGTTTCATAAATGTTCCATGCCTGATCCCTCAGTTTCTTTTCTTGGACAATAGGCTTTAATCTCAGGAAAACTCTAAGAGGGGCTCTGCTTCACTGGATCTAAATCTAGAGGTTTCTAGATAATTAATATAATTATGTAATATAACAATATAGTTTGGTACAACAACTTAAATTTGATTCTTCAATTTTGAAACTTTAGAGAATTTCAGTTTATATACCATTTGTTGTTTCTATCTGTACCTAAATCCTGTACTTGACATCATAATCCTTTTTTTTTAAATTTTGAGATACTTTTCTATTAGCACACCAGGTAGTTTTGATAGTTATTGCCTTATAGTATAGTTTCAGATCTGATAGTGCTAAACCTCTTTCCTTTACATTTTTATTGATTCTTTTTATCAAAAGAACTCTTGAACTTTTGTTCTTCATTTTTATTATATTGACCTTGCATCTCCGAGAATAATTTATATTTCTCCAATTATTTAAATCTTCTGTAATTCCTGGGTTTGTTTGGGCAGATGTACTTATAGGTATTTTTTACTGTCTAGAGTTATTTTAAATAGGATATCTCATTATCTTTTGAAAAAAATTTTTACTTAATTTTAGTATTCAACATTCATTTGCACAAGATTTTGAGTTCCAAATTTTCTCCCCATATCTCTCTCCCCTCATCCCAACCCAAGATACCGTGTATTTTGATTACCCCTTCCCCTCAATCTGCCCTCCAATCTATCACATCCCTCTCTTCCCTTATCCCCATCTTCTCTCTTTTTTTGTAGAACAAGATAGATTTCTGTACCCCATTACCTGTATTTCTTATTTCTCAGTTGCATGCACAAACAATTCTCAACATTTGTTCCTAAAACTTTGAATTCCAATTTCTCTCCCTTTCTCTCTCCCCACCCATGCCCACTGAGAAGGCAAGCAATTCGGTGTAGGCTAAACATGTGTAATTATGCAAAAGACTTCCATAATAGTCATGTTGTGAAAGACTAACTATATTTCCCTCCATCCTATCCTGCCCCCTATTTATTCTATTCTCTCTTTTGACTTTGTCCCTCCTACTCTAACCCTAATACCCCCTCCTCCCATTTGCCCTCCCTTCTATTATCCCCCAACACACCCCACTTATCCCCTTCTCCCCTGCTTTCCTGTAGTGCAGGGTAGATTTTCATACCAAATTGAGTGTGCATGTTATTCCCTCTGTAAGCCAAAGATGATGAGAATAAGATTTACTTTTTCCCTCTGACCTCCCCCTTTTCCTCTCCATTGAAAAAGCTTTTTCTTGTTTTATGAAAGATAATTTGCCCCATTCCATTTCTCCCTTTCTCCTCCCAATATATTTCTCTCTCACCCCTTAATTTTATTTTTTTAATATCATCCATTCCTATTCAACTCACCCTATGCCCTCTGTCTATATTATATAATCACTCCAACTACTCAAATACTAAGAAAAGTCTCAAGAGTTGCGAATATTATCTTTCCATGTAGGAATGTAAACAGTTCAACTTTAGAAAGTCCCTTATGATTTTTCTTTCCTGTTTGCCTTTTTATGCTTCTCTTGATTCTTGTGTTTGAAAATTAAATTTTCTATTCAACTCTGGTATCTTCATCAAGAATGCTTGAAAATCCTCTATTTCACTGAGTGACCATTTTTTCCCCTGAAGTATTATACTCAGTTTTACTGGGTAGGTGATTCTTGGTTTTAATCCTAGTTCCTTTGACTTCTGGAATATCCTATTCCAAGTCCTTTGATCCCTTAAGGTAGAAGCTGCTACATCTTGTGTTATCCTGATTGTATTTCCACAATACTCGAATTGTTTCTGGCTGCTTGTGATATTTTGTCCTTGACCTGGGAACTCTGGAATTTGGCTAAAATATTCCTAGTTTCCATTTTAGGATCTCTTTCAGGTGATTGGTGGATTCTTTCAATATCTGTTTTGCCCTCTTGTTCTAGAATATCAGTTCAATTTTCCTTGATAATTTCATGAAAGACTCTGTATAGACTCTTGTTTTTTTGATCATGGCTTTCAGGTAGTCCCATAACTTTTAAATTGTCTCTCTTGGATCTATTTTCCAGGACAGTTGTTTTTCCCATGAGATATTTCACATTGTCTTAAATTTTTTCGTTCTTTTGGTTTTGTTTTGTAATTTCTTGGTTTCTCATAAAATCATTAGCTTCCATCTGCTCCATTCTAGTTTTTAAAGAACTATTTTCTTCAGTGAGACTTTGAACCTCCTTTACCATTTGACCCATTCTGCTTTTTAAAGCATTTTTCTTCTCATTGGCTTTTTGAACTTCTTTTGTCATTTGGGTTATTCTATTTTTAAAGGTGTTATTTTCTTCAGCATTTTTTGAGTCTCTTTTAGGAAACTGTTGACTTGCTTTCCATGATTTTCTTGCATCACTTTCATTTCTCTTCCCAACTTTTACTCCACCTCTGTTAATTGAGTTTCAAAATGCTTTTTGAGCTCTTCCATAGCCTGAGACCATTGCATATTTTTTTGTAGGTTTTGGATATAGAAGCCTTGACTTTGAGGTCTTTGTCTGATGGTATACTTTGTTCTTCCTCACCTGAAAGGATGGAAGAAAATATCTGTTCACTAAGAAAGTAACCTTCTATAGTCTTATTTTCCCCCCTTTTGGGGCATTTTCTCAGCCAGTTACTTGACTTTTGAGTCCTTTGTTGAGAGTGTACTATAGTGATCTGTAAGTTCTCAGTTCCTCCAAGTTGGCACAATCAAGGGAGAGAAGTTTCTTCCTCTCTTGGCCTGTGCACTGGTCTATGAGCAATCACAAGTACTCCTTTCTGCTCAGAATTTGTGACTAGTAGTTGTTTTCCAGAGCCTCCACTAGCTCTACCATGCCAGCTCTCTTTCTTCACCCCAGGATGATCACTATAGACTGAGACCCTGATCAGCCCTGGATTCCCCCAGGGTCTTTAAATGAGGGCTCCAAAAGTGGATGCTGCTGCTGCAATAGCTGTCACCACCCTGAAGTCAGGGCCAGATGCCACTCCCCTCTCACCCAGGTGAAAGAGCTTTCTCACTGACCTTTGAAGCTGTCTTTGGCATTTTCTGGGTGAGTAATCTGGGAACTACATCTGCTTCCTGTGATTCTGTGCCCTGAAGCCTGCTCCAATCCTGTCCCTGTCATACAGCACAGGCAAGGGCGGGCTGCACTCTGATCTGAGCCCAGTATGGTAGACTTTTCTTGTCAGACTTCCAGGCTGTCCTGGGCTTGAAATCTTTCTCATTCTGTCGTTTTGTGGCTTCTTCTGCTGTAGAATTTGTTTAAAGTCATTTTTCACATATGTTTTATGCGTTATGGGGATAGAGCTAGAACAGATCCATCCTTCTATTCTGCCATGTTGGCTCTGCTCCCTTACTGTCTCTTTTTTGCAGGGTTTTGTTTGTCATATTGTCTACAAAAGAGAGGTAGTTTTATTATCTCATTCCTTGTTTTGATCCCTTCCATTTCTTTTTCTTCTCTTAGTGCTATTGCTGGGATTTCCAATAAAATACTGAATAATCTTGGTGACAGTGAGCATTCTTGTGTCATACCTGGTCTTACCAGGAAGCTTCTAGTTTATCCTCATTATAAATAAGGCTTGCTGATGGTTATAGATAAACATGCTTTTTATCATTTTAAGGAAAAAACCATTTATACCTATATTTAATTTAAAAAAATAGAAATGAGTATTGTACTTTATCAAAAGTTTTTTCTGCATCTATTGATATAATCATATGATTTTCTTTTGCTATTAACATAATAAATTATGTTAATAGTTTTGAATGTTCCCTGCATTTCTTGTATAAATCCCACTTGGCCATAATATATAATCTTTGCAGTATATTGTTATAATCCTTTTTTTAATTGAATTATTTGTTTTCAGTTTTGACAATCACTTCCATACGTCTTAGGTTTTTTTCCACTCCCACTTTCTCATTCTCTCTCCCTCCCCACTCTCCCTGATATGTTGTACAATCTTATACAGGCTCTCCATGTATGTTGCTATTAAATGCATGTTGCATAGAAAAATTAAAATGAATGGGAGAAACCATAAAACAAAACAAAATACAAAAGAAAATGGTCTGTTTCTATCTTCGATCCAATTCCATGGTTGTTTCCCTGAATGCTGAAAGCATTTTGTCTCTGTCCATTGGAAATTTTTTAAGTCCATGCATTTCAATGAAGTACTAAGTCTACCAGGAAATTTTCTTGCACACTGTGGTTGTTGCTGTGTACAAAGCTCTCCTTGTTCTACTCCTTTTGCTCAGCATCAGTTCACATATGTCTTTCCAGGCCTCTCTGAAGTCTTCCTGTTCATCATTTCTTATAGCACAATAGTATTTCATATACCACAATTTATTCAGCCATTCCCCAATTGATGGGCATCCCCTTGATTTCCAGTTTTTGACCACCACCAAGAAAGCTACTATAAATATTTTTGTACATGTGGGATTCTTTCCCATTTCTATGATCTCTTTGGGATAGAGTCTCCAGAACCAAATTTTTCTCCAGAATATTTGGATCAGCTCACAGCCCCACCAACAATGAATTAGTGTTCCAACTCTCTCACATCTTCTCCAACATTTATCATCTTCCTGTTTTGTCATGCTGGCCAATCTGATTGGTGTGGTGTGGTGCTTCAGAGTTGTTTTGATTTGCATCTGTCTAATCAATTGTGATTTAGAGCATTTTTTCATATGATTTTAGGTACCTTTAATTTTTTCCTCTGAAAATTTTCTGTTCATATTCTTTGACCATTTATCAGTTGGGAAATGACTTGTATTCTTGTACATTTGACGTGGTTCTCTACATATTTTAGAAATGAGGGCTTTATCACAGACACTAGTTCTTTCCCAGTTTTCTGCTTCCCTCCTAATCTTGGTTGCATTAGGTTTGGTTGTGTAAAAACTTTTCAATTCAATATAATCAAAATTATCCATTTTGTACTTCATAATGTTCTCTGTCTCTTGTTGAGTCATAAATTTCTCCATTCTCCATAAATCTGACAAATATACTATTCCTTGCTCCCCTAATTTGTCTATATTATCAATCTTTATACCTAGGTCATTTATCCACTTGAACTTTATTCTTGTGTATGGTGTCAGACATTGGTCTATGCCCAGTTTCTGCCTCACTGTTATCCAGTTTTACCAGCAATTTTTGTCAAACAGTGAGTTCTTATCCCAGAATCTAGGGTTCTTGGGTTTATCAAGCAGTAGATTGCTATATTCATTACCATTGTGTCTTGAGTACCTAACCTATTCCACTGGTGTACCCCTCTGTTTCTTAGCCAGTACCAAGTGGTTTTGAGGATTTCTGCTTTCTAATACAATCTGAGATCTGGTAGGACTAGGCCACCTTCCCTAGCATTTCTTTTCATTAGTCCCTTTGATACTCTGGACCTTTTGTTCTTCCAGACAAATTTTGATATTTTTTTTCTAGCTCTAGAAAATAATTATCTGGGAGTTTGATTGAGATGGCACTGAATAAGTAAATTAATTTAAGTAGATGTTGTAGTTTTTAGGTAGAGTTTTGTTTAGGATTTTTGCATCCATATTCATTAATGAAATTGGTCTGTTTTTAATCTTCCTGGTTTTAAGTATCTGTATTATATTTATTTCATAAAAGGAGTTTGGTAGGATCCCTTCTTTTCTTATCATTAAAATAATTTATTTACTATTGGAATTAGCTGATGTTTAAATGTTTGATAGAATTCACTTGTAAATCTGTCTAGTCCTACTACTTTTTCTTAGTAAGCTCATTTATGGCCTGTTCTGCTTTTAAAATTATCTGATGCTTTAAAAATGGAAAAAAAATTTCACTTTTTTTACCATTATCAATACAATTTATTTGTAAAATCAATATTAATCTTTACTTAATAAAACTTAACCCAATTTGGGGAACTTATTACTAAAACACTCTCAAAGCCTGAATTTCCATGATAGATAAATTTTGGAAGTCAATCATATACATATGTATATAATTCTTAAAGAAAACAGTCCAACACTATTGCTTTTCTCAATATTTACTGTTCTATTTTATTATAAAACTTCTACATTACACATTTGTCTTATCACCTTGTCTGATCACTTCCCCCTTAGGAGAATGTCATTGTAGTTTGACCACAAATATAGGTTAAAATTGTAAGATGTTCATACTTGCATCCTACTGGAGTAAGTCAGAGATGTTCCAGTATCAGTCATTTAACAGATTTAGTATTGTACTCACAAAACTTCTTGATTATAGAAATTTATTTAAAAAAAGGAAAACGAGGAACTTAGTTATAATAATGTGTCATAATAGGAGCAAAAGCTCTCAGGTCTGTTTGATTCCAGACATGCATCATATCTGACTATAGTCACAGGGCAAAACTTAGGATTAACCAGGTGGGGAAATTTTCTTTTTAGAAAGGAAATAGAGCAATGAGAAAATGATGTTAGGAGGATCATACCTAGGCTGTGTCTGAGGTCATCCCCAAATGGCACATGCCACTTTCTACTCTTGGCTTCATGACAATTCAGATAACTAACTATTCCTGTAATCAAATCAATAGCAAATTACAGTCCCACAAATTTTTTACCTTAAGTAGCAAAATTTACTGAGCACAACTTAGGGCTTAACTATCTTTCCTGAGGTTTCCCTAACTGTTAACATTTCATTTATCTTTTACTTATAAATTAAAACTCCCCATATTTTGGGGTTTCAGATACATAGCAAATAACGTGATAGTTGGCTCATCATTAATATGTTGAAACTACATCTTTAAACTATTTATTTTCATAATAGCTAAGAATTTCAAATGACAATTAGCTAGTATAGCAAATGTTATTATTATAGATATTATTATTATCTATTTTATAACAAAATATACCTCATTAAATATTTGTTTTCAAACATCTCTTTTTTTCAATCCTTTTAAAAGCCTAATTATCCCCAATCTAATAGCATCCCGACTAAAAATTATTTTGTCTAACATTTATATTACAATAGTTCCTCCTATTTCATAATATAAGGGAATTTAGAAACACAAACAATAAATTTCAGGTGACATCAATTGCATTTCCAAATTATCACATATAAAATCATTGATCTTATTACCTTTGGCATTTTAAAACCACATTAGTGTTATCAGGTATGAAACAATAACTTTCAATTAAAGATATAATAATGACAGTCACTGTTTAGCACTTTGCAATCATTATATCATTTTGATCTCACAACAACCCCAGGAAGTGGCTACCATTATTATTTTTCTCTTTACAGATCAGGAAGCTGGGTCAAATGAAGATAAGATAACCTGCCTAAGATTGCATAGCTGATAACTTTCTGCAACCAGAATGGAGAAGGGTAAGCTCAACAGGGGTAGAAGCTGGCTCACTTGCAGCATGTCCAGGGACACTGGGCTATTGGGGCCCTTGCCAGGGGAAGACCCCGCTGCAGCAGCTGCTGCAGAATTCAAGTTTCCCTACATTTTTCTAGCAATTTTTTTCAACACTTTTATTTGGGAATCTGATCTGAGATGAGAGGGCTTAACAAAGAGAGGGAAAGACCTAAAGGAATGGGAGACATTTTCAGAGGTGCAGGGCATCAGGACATAGGCTTCTTAGCAATCCCAACAACTGCGATATACTTATGACTCCAGGAGAGGGGAGTGGGGAAGGCAGATGGGTTTAAAACTAAGAGTGTGGCACCACTGTCTAAAAGGGTGGATATCTCTAAATGAGCAAGGAGACGTCTCCAACAGGAGTCATAGTGATGATGCGCATAATCTGAATATCCCCCTCCTTGTGCCACTTCTTTGACCAACCCTCCCTGTAGCTGTGTCATGCTGAGTAATCAGGATTATGGGGAGGATCCCTTAATGCTTTCTCTTTTTTCAGCTTCCACCCTAGCCTTCATTTTGCACTCTGTCTTCCAGTGACCAGGTTTATTTCTTTTTATTTATTTATTTTTTTTACAGTAGAAACAGACTCCTAGGTTGTGTCTCTTGTTGATTAAAGGGACCATCCTCTCCTTTCATAATGGTTCAGAAAAGATGTGGGGAAAGATAGACTATTGCAAGGAAAAATTTTTTGTTAGCATCTCTATGCTCTTTCTTGCTAATTTCATCCTCCTCTTCTAAAGTGACTGCCATTTGTGCTGTGGTTCTGTCAGAATGTCAGAATATTGCCAATTATGCTAATAGAATGTCAGAATACTGCCAATCATAAGAAGTGCCTATAAAGTGCAAACCATTTACTTGTTTTTTTTTTTTCACTCTGGGATTACTTCTAGACTAGTTGCCTTTCTTCATTGCCCTAAAACAATGAAACTATTAACCTTATCATTTATTTTTAAAAACTTTTATAAATTTAATCATTTTTCCTGAAAACAACTGTTCCAGTGTGGTACCCTACAACTCATTAAGATTTTTCGTAAGGGAGTGAATTCCTAGAATTACACCAAAGTTGCAGGAGTTCTCTCCTGCAGTATAAATGATTAACCCTCAAACCTTCAGAATCTGCCAGGATGTTTTTAGTGATTATATAACTTTTATTATCTGACTTTATTTCTATAATTCCAATGTGGCCAAAGCCAAAATGACAGGGAAAAATGTCTTACAAGTTTTTTTTTTTCTTTTTCTCTTGTCTTATAATCTAATCTTCTGAGGAAAGCCTAAAGTGGAAGTTAGTCCTGCTTACCAGGACATCTGCTTCAACTATGGAAATTCATCAATCTTCTCAGTTTTCTAAATGCTCTGACTATAGCCCTTAGACGTTTTTCTGGATTTTAAACCTTTCAAGGTAACAGAATGTAGCTCACAACACGAACATGACACAGACATTTTACATTTTACAGAGACAAAGACAGACAAAATGACAGGACAGAGAGAAACACAAGGAATTAAAGCACACAATTATAATTCTGATTTTAGCTGGTTCTGAGGTGTACAGGTCAGAGGGCTACGCAATTTGCAAATTTAACGGGGATGTACAGACACCAGAGGCATGCAAGAAGACCAATTAACAAGAGGTGCAGTCAAAAAAGGATATTTTTACCAGAGTGATCTGGGATGACCTAGATCTAGGAAGGGGCCCTGGAGTGGATTGGAGCAGGAACAAGGACAGTGGCCTCACAATATGAGCACAGGGCTGGACTCTGGAGAAACCTCTGGTGGCACTTGTTCTGTTCCCAGAACTAACTCAGTTCTGAGTCCAGTGCTGCTTCTGAAACCAATTTAAATGTCAGCTAGACCAGAGCCAGTCTCTGACTTATGGGTGACTAGAGCAAAACAAAACAGGTCAGGGACAGGAGTCAGGAATCAAACAGAAGTTAAAATTCAAAGTGAAGAAATGACTTGTAAGCAAAGTGCACATTCTGGAGCCCTGCCCTGGGATTGAGGGGCTGAGGAGCGTGGGGAGATCCCCATACTTATACCATGGCTGTGTAGTGAGCCATAGCTCTGACAGTGAGGGGTAACAGCCACAATGCAATGGGTTTCATTCATAGTGCGACGTCATGAAGGGAGCATGAGTGGTACAGATGCTTGTCCAAGCTCAGAGGTCACCTGATGCAGGTGAAACAACTGAGGGATTTTGCTGTGGATGAGATCATCCACAGGACTGTTGTTATGACAAGGTCAGAGCTCAGCTTGCTTGCCAGCCCTTAGGTCTGGAAAATGGGGTGTCTCCCAATACCTTGGCATTCCCTTCCCTTCTCCTTTCCCTATTTCTGTCTGTATCTCGACAGACACATATAATAGACACATACATAGATACATACATATATGTTTATGTATATATATATGTTTATGTGTATATATGTATAAAAAGATATCTCTCTACATATATCTATCTATGCCTCTGGATCATTTCTGTCTTATTACTTACGTTTTTAGGAAGTACTGAGTTCAAATCCTGATTCAGACACTAGTTGTGTAATTTTGGGCAAAACACTAACTCTCTGTTCACTTTAGTGTCCTCCTTTGTAAAACAGGGATATAAAGTGCTTTCCTTAGAAGGTTATTGTGAGGCTCAAATGAGGTAATACTTACAAAAGCACTTTGCAAACCTTAAAGCAAAAGCTATTAGTTGTAGCCTGCTGTAGATGTCGATTGCCTGGCACTAGGGGAGATCGTGCTGCAGGCTGAACCCATGGAATATATCATCGCTCAGATCCCCTGTGGGTGGCCCAGTAGATAGAGTGCTAGAGCTGGACTCAGAATGACCTGAGTTCAAATTTGACCGTAGATCTTTACTAACTATGTGAACCTGACCAAATCATTTAAACTGTGTCAACCTCATTTTCCTCACTTGTAAAAATGGACACAGTAATAGCACCTATATCACAAGACTGTTGAGGCAATGTGTATAAAGTGCTTCACAAATTTTAACACATCGTATAAATGCTGTCATCGTCATCAAACTTAGAAGTAGCATACAACTTGCCTATAGACCAATGTTGAAATTCTTGTAAAAATAAGACACAGAATACAAGGTCTTTATTGTCCCCACCTAAGAGTCAATAGCCAAGTCCTCACGGATCTTGAGGGGAGTAAGAAAGAGCAGAATTACATGATCATGCTGGCCTAGGCTTCTGCCATTCTTGAAGTATTTCCCCTACTTCCACTGCTTGCTACTACCTAAAAAATCTTTTTCTTTCTGGTCTGACTTTGATAGAGGAAAAATAGAGCTCAAAGCTATATCATGTCCTGTAGGCAACTTTTTCCTAGGCTAGTCAAGGGGGAATCGGGTAACTTTCTATCCAGAATCAAGGTGGTTCATCATTGCTTATTCATTGAACTCAGGAGCTACATGGAACTCTCCTCCTCAGTAGGTTTACTAGAGACTCTCTCTACAAGCTCCTGACTGTCCTACTCAGAGGGCCAGTAGACCAGGCCACACATAACAAACACTTGGAGAAATCTGAGAGACTGTTAGATCAGCCTTGATAGTATAACTTCTCTAAGTTCCCTGGAGGGGACCTGAATTCTTTTTTCTCCCACTGGCCTTCTATAAATGCCCAAAATTTACAACTTAAGTCTTATGAAGGATTTTCTGACTTAAAATCTTTATAACCAGCTGTTTCAATTATGTCACTGGCATATGGTGGATCCAAGGGGAGTACTTTAGGTCATTCACACTTTCCCAAAGCATCTGGAGTTTTTAGATGCCAAGTTGGTCAAAAGAAGTCCAAAGAGCAAAGGTTTTACAGTGTTTTTGTCTTTTGATGATGACATTCACCTCTCATCACTCAGAACATATTGTTCTTTAAGATGGCTTTCTGTGTTCCTTTTCTTTTATTCATGTTAAGTCAGTCACAGAACCAGGTAATCTTGGGGTCATTGAGCTTGAGACTGTGGCCAGGCATTGTTATTTTCTGGACTGAAAAGCATGTACAGTCCTCATTCAAGGGGTGGGATGGGATGTGGGTGGAAATGGTCTGTACATTGTAATCAGAAGAAGAAAGTAATGCACTGATAACAATTTCTTTTTGTGTCTTCTACTGGACCCTGTTTACTCCAGCATTCACTTTTTTAACTCGACAGGAACCTCAAATCACCAGTTGCCTCTCAGACACCGCCAACTGGATGTCCTACAGATATCTCAAACTCAGCATATCCAAAAAGAACTGTTCCTTCTGAACTTTGCCATTACTGTCAAAGGTAACACCATCCTCTGAGTCACCCAGATTTGCAATCTAGATGTCATCTTTGACTTCTCGCTTTCCCTCCCCTCAAATTCCCAGTCTGTTCTTTTGTCATTCCTGCATTCAGAATGTCTCTCATTTAGGTTCCTTTCTTTTCATCCCCCTTCTTTTCTTTCAGTTGCCTTCTAGTAGTTGGTTCCCCAGTCCCTCCTCCACTTAGCTATAAAAATAATTTTCTTAAAGTGTAGGTCACCTGTCACTACCCCATACACAGTAAATTTGCTCTCTATTACCTCTAAAATTTATTATAGGATCTTGTATCCTCTAGAACCAAAAATAAACTGCTTTAGCATCTAAAGACATTTAAAACCTGGACTTCACATTCTTTTAAATGCCGAATTCAGGTGCTACCTTTTCCAAGAGGCTGTCAGTGATTCCTTTAGCGAAAAGTGATCTCTTCCTCTTCAACTTTCACTAGATCGGTTTGTCTGGATGTCACCCTAATGCATCCCATCTTTGAACAAACTTATCTGGGCACTTCGCATCTTTCTTTTAGATTGTAACTCCTCTAAAGGCAGTCGCTACTATTTTGTGTCTGTATATATCCACCGAGTGTTACAGTGTTCTGAACTTGAAATAGATGTTTAATAAGTGTTAATTGAATTGGATTCTTGTAATGAATCTTCTCTGCATTGTTAATTGAGTACTGAGTCAGTTTTTTCACATTAGATTTCTTAAAAATAGTTTTTATTAATAAAAAAGAGTTCTTTAAAAGGATGCATTTTATATAGGAAATATAATGATGAACAGTAGGGTCAATATAAAATATTTCAAAAACAATCTCATTCCCCATTTGTACAATAAATATTAACAATATTATTAGTATCAATAGTATCAATAAATAAATATAAATAAAAATAAATTATAAGATGTCTAGTTGTTGAGCTCAGGTGATGTTTCTCTGTATTCAGACTCCCTTCTGTACATTAAAAATAGCTTATAGTGTTTTTTAAAATAATTCAGCAAATACAGATTTTTTTCAGTAGTTGTGGGGAAAAAAACTTTCTAAGATTGAATACTTATTTTTAGGGAAGCAGTCAATTATTTGAGGAACTGAGAGTCTGTGTCTTCTTCCTTAGTTCTTGAACTTTCTTGAAATTTTGCCAATGAACAGAAAGCATCTCCTGATTTCCACTCGGGTGACCTCCCAGGCACAATGACTGTACTCTTTGCCTTGCAAGTACTGGCTTATCCCCTGGAAGTAGTTTTTTAGGGCCAGCGTGGGATGTTCACTTCCCAAGAAAGGCTCTTCCCTCTCCACATCCTGTGCAAGACACCTCTCCAGCTGTTCCATCTGCTGATCCAGTCCAATGATCAGCTGCATGAGCTGGGTCTGATTCCATGCAGCAGGAGCAGTATTCTGGTTGAAGAGGGTGAAGATCTGCTGGAGCATTTCATGAACAACGACTTTTGCATCTTCTCTCTGGAGCTGGCTGCCCTCCATGGCTTCCTTTGGGAAGTTGAAGTTGGTCCTGTCCTTCAGACATGGCACCAGGGAAAATGTGCTCATTTGGCTCAGAAGTGAGAAGTCTTTCTGGACACCCTGAGTTAGGTCACAGCCCAGGGAACAGAGGGTGCTGGAGAAGAGTAGCACCAGGGCAACTGGCAATGAGGTCCAGGAGGTCATGGTGATGCTGAGGATAGTTTGTGGCTGGCTGAGCTGGGAGACTAGTGAACTTTTGTCTCAGTTTCTCAGGTTATCTAGCCTCTAGACTACTCTCCCTTAAATAGTGCTGAGTGTATCTTTCATTTCTTAGCATGGGACTTCCCTTTACTTTCTGCTTTCTTTTACTTACTTTCCAAATTGGTCTTAGAAGATGTCATTAAAATCTCTTTGTTATATTTTAGAACTGAAACCAAATTTACCCTTAAAGAGAGCTTGCAGATTAAACTCTTTGGGATAAGCTATCTTGACTTTTTTAATTGATTTTTTTCCTCTTATACTCTTGTACATTACAAATTGTTGGATCCTAAATGCTGTCAAATTTTCCCTTGAAGTGATTCTTTCCTCTCTCTATTCCCTACTACCTACTATCATAATTTAGATATTTATCAACTCTTTGTCTCAGAGACACCACTCTTTTCACTTGGTTCCCTAACCACCTACTCACTAGTTTGTCTGCTACTCAGACCAGAAATTATTTCCTGGAGGACTTAACATTTTGATCCCCAGAATTCTCACCCAGGGATTTCACAGTTCTTATTTGTGGTTGTCTCACATCATCTACTCCATCCAGGACATATTTGACTTCACTGCTCTGACATCTTCTCATCAGCAATGTAGAAAATGTTTTTCCCCTACATTTTTCCAAATCTACATCCATAATTGAATCAACTCTGTCCTTGCTTTTGGAAAGGATGTGGCAATATGTTCTCCCATGACTTTACTTGCCATTCCTGTAACTTTCCAAATCAAAATACCTTTCACGGGCCACCACTTTACCAGATGTATTCCCTTCACCTATTTGAATATTAAATCCTAAATTAGGGTCAGAGAACAAATGGGAGGGTAGATTAGAATCTTTCTCCAGGTCTAATTAATTCTTCAAAAGAAGAAGTAGGTACCAGATGTAAGAGCAATTATGACTGAATTGACAAAATGAAAAAGAGGGAGTATAGTGACAAGGTTAAATCCTTTGAATCCACAGATGATAAATCCTTCACGTACTTAATTGAGAATCCTTCACTGTCATTCTCTACGCTGCTGGCAGGGATGTACAAATTTAATGGGGTTTTGTGAACTCCTGGCTGATGTAGTATTGAAGAGTAATGTCACTGAGGAGGAAATGATTACTGCGATGGGAAATGGAGATTTCGTGATCGATTTCCTCTGGGTAAATTGGTGACAACAACCCGATTGATGAGGAAGGATGCTAGCTTGTAGGGGCAGTTGGCTTACGGAAGAATGTGTGTGTGTGTGTGTGTGTGTGTGTGTGTGTGTGAACACTTACATGTGATTGTATGACCAGTTGGAAGGGGTAAAATCATGGCATAAATGGAACCATGATCTGGACAAAGGATAATTTCCACTACGAGACACTGCTTCTTTCCACATTCATGCCATCACAAAATGATAATTCTCTTTTCTGAGTAAGTACAACAGAAAAAGAGGATGGTGAGACAACATGTGTGAAAGCAAATAAAATAGAAATCTTCTAGAAGAGGTCGCTCCAATATAGCACATCAGTAACTTTGACCCTGTGAAATATTCAAAGACATTAAGGGAAGGAATAAATAAGCATAAACATATGAATCTGACACTACAATTTCAAAATTGAAGTGAAGAAAGTTAGTGAAGCAAAAATTGGGGAAAAACTTATCAAGAGAATATAAAAAAGGAAAGGAAAATACACAAGTTTCTCTCTATTGTCATCTTACTCTTTTTTCAAGATCTAGTTCAAGAACAGCTTATTCCACGTTTCCTTGTCTGATCTCACAACCAAGAAATAACATATGATTCTTGAAGCTTTCAGGCCTCTTCTATGTACCAAATCATTATTAACTAGCTTATATTTATTTATGTGTATGTGTCATTTCTATTGTAGACAACAAATCTCCTGAGTGCAGGAACTGTGGTGTTTTTCCTTTTTACATTGGTTTCAGTCAGCCAGCAGCCAACAAGCATTTAGTAACCATCTGCTCTGTGCCAGGTCTTGTGCTAAGTGCTTGGGATAAGCCTGTGTGTGTGTGCTCTGTCCTTAGTGCTCAAAAAAGACCATGACATCAGGAAGATAATGCCTTGACTTGCAAGTAAATTGTAATTGAGTGAGAGGGGGCTGTGGTTTGGGCTTGGGATGTAAAGAAAGACAGATGACATAGTCGCTGCTCTTAAGAAACTCACAATGTAATGGAAGAATGTCCTAGAAAGTGCCTTGCACATAATAGACACATATATGTTGGTTGAGTTGATCCTGCAAAGATACCACAAAAGGCTATAAGTTTAGAGAATCCAGTGGTTCAAGTTGAATGCTTTCTAAAGTCCTTCCCCCTGGTCTGTTACTTGAATGAGAAGCAAGTTTTCCTGATATTGGATTGGTAACACTACATCATGAGTGAGCTAAGAACTTTTAATAAAATGAGATTATCTCTGTGAGATTATATTCTTATCATGTTATTATGTTTGTGAGATATATTAAGCTAGGAACTTTCAATCCCAATATAGGAACTCTCAAGGTACTATTGATATTGTAGGGTATCTACACAAACAGCCTACATTGGTATGCCCTTAGATAGGAATTGTACATGGATGTATTAATTTTCCATTCTCTTCAAACTCCAGAGTTCCTCTGGGTTATCATTTTAGTCTCTAGATGCAGCTCTTTTGTTTGTCTTGGCTCTAATTCTTACATGATAACCCTGCATTTTGGTTTCATTTGACCCTCTAAGTTGCTGAGCTCACTGAAATGGGTTTCCCTTAACTGAATTTCCTTCCCTTGGTGAGAGAGGGGAAACCACTTTCTCTGCTTCTATTTTCAATACACAACGTAAATTCAGTTTCTTTTCATTTCCTTACATCATTTTTTACCTTCGAGGAAATTTTGATGAGGAGAAAGTAAAATTCTGCTCTTTTAGAAATTCCAAAAAAATTTCACTGCCTTTTAAATCTGTCAGTTTTATTCATTCTAAAAATCTCAGGAAGGGGCAGAATTTGTTTCCAGGAGAGCAAACCAATTTTTCATCATCAAAGGGCAAGGGAAAAACAGAGATGCTGATTCCAAAAATGTAATCGTATGAAAACAAATCAAAGATTTATTTTCCATCATTGGCTTTGAAAACTGTGTGCCAGACTTCCCCCTGTTTGCATAGGAAGGCGCCAGAGCAAATAAGGACACTACAAAGACAATGAGTGAATGCTTGTAATTATTTATTCAGTTATTTTTCAGTTGTCCTAGACTCTTTGTGACTCCATTTGGGATTTTCTTGGCAAAGATACTGGAGTGGTTTGCCATTTTCTTCTCCAGCTCATTTTACAGATAAGGAGCCTGAGGCAGACAGGGTTAAATGATTTGCCCAGGATCACACAGTTAGTAAGTGCCTGAGGCTGGATTTGAACTCAGGAATATGAGTCTTCCTGACTCCATACCCAGCAGTCTATCCACTGTGCTTCCTAGCTGCCTTGTAATGTAATGCTCAGGTAATGATGGGAATGCAACAAACACATCCTGATAAAATAAATGTATCAAGCTCAGATTTCAAAATTTTCAAAATAGAAGGGACTTTGGAAATTACTCAGTCCAATCCTCTCATTTTATAGATCAGGCAACTGAATTAAAGAGAGGCTAGGCAACCTCATTTTTGGTAAAGTTGAAAATAGAATTCAGGTCTGTTAACACTAGCCCCTTGATTATATTATACCATCATCTCTAAGGTCAAGATGAGGAAGAGTAAAACCATTAATGTTGAAGGAGGAAAGGACATTCTTGTTTCTTTCTTTGCTTCACATGATCCTCTTAACCCAATCTTTAGATGAAAAGGAAAGAAAAGAATGGATATTGAACAAGTTTTAGTCATCAAGCCGTAAAGAAAAAAGATGACCTTTATTTGACAATGCTATCCCATCATGAATATAACAGCTCCCTTCCTCATAAATTCACATGTGGGGTCCGTGGATTGTAAGATGTGTTCTGAGAAGACTAGTCCTTCAGGTGTGAAGGCTGCTGAGCCTTTTCCAGGTCTGCTTTCTACCTTTGGTGCCCACTCGATCCACCTAACTCTCACCTGTAACACCAAGAAGCTATAGCATGTGCAGTGGCCACATGCCAGTAAACTATTTCAGCAGATGTACTAAACCAGATTGAAGAAGCTATAGCATGTGCAGTGGCCACATGCCAGTAAACTATTTCAGCAGATGTACTAAACCAGATTAGGTGTTTCAAATCCATTGGTGACTTAGGGGGATGTCTGCCCTAATCATGTGAAGACTTCTTCTGGTGGAATGGGCAGAGAGGAACAACTTGTACCAGTGGCCATGAAGGCAGCTGAAGCAGGTGCTGTGGAATGCTTAGAGCTTGGTTGGACGTCGTAGACACCAATGTCATCCACTTCATCTGGAGCCGTCATGACTCTGTCCTGCCACTGGACTGTGATGATTCTGAAGGAGACAGGCTGGTGATTTCGTGCCTCTCTACCTTACTTAAATCCAATTTACACAGAAATCAAAAGACATCACCCACACAATTTTTCCATTGTTACCTATTTCAAAGTCTTGTAGCTACAAGCAAGGGATGACACAGTAGGTGCAGATACAGTGCAAGCTGTAGTCATAATCCTGCATGTAGGGAGTCTAGGCTATAGGGTTATCTTCTTTTACTGGAAGCAACAGCCCCCTGGGTTTGTGAGCAGCCTTTTAAGAATTCTACTGCTCACCTCTTGGTGTGAGGAAGGGGATGGAAAAATGCCCTAAAATTGTCTGTTTACTCAACCCTGGCCTGATTACCATGATAGAGAGGAATCCTACCCTGTAATCCAAAGACACACAAAAAATGTGCAAAAATGTCTGCAAAGACGATTTTACTCACCATCAGCACATTGAATGTACACACACTTATAGACAACACAAAATCCAATAGATCTGAAAGATGAACAGCTCTTGTTGCTGGAGAACTCAGCAGGTATTACGTCTAAATAGCAGCCCTGAGTGAAACAAGGTACCAAATGAAGGTTAGGTTACTGAAAATAGAGCTGGATACATGTTTTTCTGGAGTTGCTTCAGTAAAGGGGAGCACTGTGAAGCTGGCGTAGGTTTTGCAACCAAAGCTAATCAAGTCAGCAAGCTTGTATGCCTCCCAAAAGGAGTGAGCAACAGGCTCACGACAATGCAACTGCCACTTGCAGGAAAATGTCCAGCCACCATCATAAGTACCTATGTTCCCACCATGATGAACCCTGATGAGGTTCAAGAAAAAATTTTATGAAGACCTGGAGATTCTTATCATCAGTGTGCCAAAAGAGGGCAGGCTTATAATTCTGGGTGACTTTAAAGCTAGGCTCAGGCTACCAGACTTGGCAGGGAGTCCTAGGGAGAAATGGAGCTGCAAACAGCAACAGCAATGGTCACTTACTACTGAAGACTTGTGCATCTCATGACCTCATCACCAATACTATTTTCTGTTTACCTAAATGCAATAAAACATTGGCATTTAATAGACTTTATGACTGTAAGGAGAAGAGACCAATAGGATGTGAAGGTAGCAAAGACAATATGTGGTACAGAGTGCTGAACTGATCATAGACTTATCCTTTCCAAGCTAAATATTCCAATTCAACAAAAGTGGCACCCCCAGGTCAAAATGATTATCAGAAGAATTAGTGTCAACAGATTAGAGCTCTTCTATGAGAGCTAACTTGCAGGGAAAGTTGTGTCAACACACAGTTGGCAATAGTGGAGCAGCAAAGGAGTGTACAGCTTTCAGAGATTTTGTGTATAGTATTGCACTTGTTCATCAGGATCAGAACACTCACAAGCATCAAGATTGGTTTGATGAAAATGATGGGGAAATTCAGAAGCTGCTAAAGGAAAAGTGAGAGCTATGTATGTCAGTTTCATGGCAGCATCCTTGCCTGGGTTCTGGATAATGGATAATGCTCTCGTGTTTTCTCAGTCACCAGTGGAGTGCAATGAGTCTGAGTGCTTCCCCCCATGCTTTTTAGCACAATGTTTTCAGCTGTGTTGTCAAATGTCCTCAGTGAGGGCTAACATCAAGGTCAGCTGCCACACTGATGTCCAATTCTTCAACCTGAAAAGGTTATAACTAAGGCCAAAGTGAGGGAGTATTGGTACATGATTTTCTGATTGCAGGTGATTGTGCATTCAAGGCAGCCTCTGAAGCTGAGATGCAACAAAGTATGGATTATTTCTCGGCTGCTTGTGCTAATTTTGGCCTGGGAATTAACACCAAGTAAACACGGGTGTTCCATCAATCACTGCCAAACCATCCATTTGTGAAACTGTTGGTTACAGTAAATGGAAAAGTATTGAGTGCTGTGGATAAATTCACTTACCTCAATAGGGTACTTTTCAGGGATGTACACATAGATGATGAGGTTGACACATGCATTGCCAGAGCTAGCTCATTGTTTGGCAGTCTCTGAAGGAAAGTGTGGGAGAGAAGATGTATTAGGCTATCAAACTGAAAGTATGCAGAGCTGTTGTGCTGACCTTGTTGTTGCCTGTGAAACCTGGACAGTGCACTAGTGCCAGAAAACTGTTCATTTTCAGTATATCCAAAAGACGTGTTCTGTTAGATTAGCAAACTGGGCTGTGTTTTCCAATTGCATGTGACTCACTAGGTGACTCACACATCAGAATTTTCCTCTGCCACATTCCTTCTGATTTGATGACTTTTACCAGAACTTCCATTTAAAGAAGGCATCCTGACCTGCCATCTCTTCATTTCCCATTGTGCAGCGCTCCTCTGGTCTTCTCCACCATTACTTACAAAATAGCAATATCCATATGCACGTTGCACAATTTGTTTAGCCATTCACCAATCGATGGGGCACTCATTTTGTTTGCAATTCTTTGCTGTCAGAAAAAAAGTGATAAATATTTTTGTCACTTTTTTTTTTTTATCAATAGCTACCTTTTTTCATACCAATGGCCATCTTGGGATAAAAACACAATAATAGTATCTCTGACTAAAAGGTTGCGGGCATTTCAATAACTTTATTTGTCTAATTCCAATTTTTTTCCAAAATTGTTGCACAGATTGGCAACTCCAGAAAGCAACTTTGTCTCTGTTGCTTAGCACTGGTTTTATTTGTGACTATGTCACTTTGCATCTCTATATAGTCAGTGAGTAGTTCTGTGTCTTGAACTTAGAAGATTTTTGATAAGTGTTTGCTGAATTGCGTTCTTTCAATGATTCTAGGCGTTCTTGTGGAACTGAAGTCAAATTTACATATATGATACCTTTATCTTTATGGGATAGAATCAGCCTTTTCACATGAAGGTTATTCAAGAACAGTTTTATTAATAAAATACAGTTTTAAAATGCATTTTATGTGGGAAATATAAAAATGAACAATAGGCTTAATATAAATATTACAAAAATAATCATGTTATTTCTATGAACAATAAATATAAATATTGTGATCAGAATAAATAGATAAGTAAAAGCATTAAATTATAAAATATTCAGCTACTGAGCACAGGTAATGCATCTCTTTAGTGAAACTCCCTTTCAACATATGAATGGTAGTTTATATGGTTTTAAAATGATTCAGTAAACACAGATGTTTTTCAATTGATGTGGAAACAACCCTTTTCTAATGACTGAATGCTTAATTTTTAGGAAGCAGTCAATTGTTTGAGGAACTGAGAGTCTATTTCTTTTTCTTCAGGCCCTGAATTTTCTTGTGAGTTTGCTCAGGAACAGAAAGCATCTCCGAATTTCTATTCGGGTGATTTCCCAGGCACAGCGACTGTATTCTTTGCCCTGCAGGTACTGGCTTATCCCCTGGAAGTAGTTTTTTAGGGCCAGCTTGGGATGTTCACTTCCCAAGAAAGGCTCTTCCCTCTCCACATCCTGTACAAGACACCTCTCCAGCTGTTCCATCTATTGATCCAGTTCAGTGAGCAGCTGCATGATCTGGGTCTGATTCCATGCAGCAGGAGCAGTATTCTGGTTGAAGAGGGTGAAGATCTGCTGGAGCATTTCATGAACAATGACTTTCGCATCTTCTCTCTGGAAATATTTGCCCTCCATGGCTTCCTTTGGGAAGTTGAAGTTGGTCCTGTCCTTCAGACATGGCACCAGGGAAAATGTGCTCATTTGGCTCAGAAGTGAGAAGTCTTTCTGGACACCCTGAGTTAGGTCACAGCCCAGGGAACAGAGGGTGCTGGAGAAGAGTAGCACCAGGGCAACTGGCAACGAGGTCCAGGAGGTCATGGTGATGTAGAAGATACTTTGTAGCTGAGAGACCAGTGAGCCTTTGTCTTCACTTCTCAGGTTATCTGGCCTCTACACCACTCTCCCTTAAATAGTACCAAGTGTAATTTTCATTTCTTAGAATGAATCATCCTTGCACTTTCTACTTTCTTTTACCTGCTTTCCATTTGTTCTTCAAGTATATCATTAAAATCTATTCATTGTGATATTTGTGGAACTGCAACAAAATTTACCCTTAAAGAGAGTTTACAGGATAAACTCTTTGTGGTATGCTATCGTGTTTTATCTATTTTCTAAATTCACTCTTTTGTGCTACACATTTAATTAGGTACTGAGTACTATCAATTTTACTCCTGGAATATTTCATTCCACTGTCATATCATTGCTTCCTCCATTACCACCACCTTAATCAACCTAATCAGGTCTTAATCAACTCTCATCCCCTCGTTGGTTTCAGTAACATTCCTCACTTCCCTTCACTCCCTAGTATTCTCTTCAATTTGTTTTTAACAAAAAAGAAAACATTTAAAAAATAAAGATACACATTAAATGAAAACACGAAATTGGAGAAAATTTGCTATGCATTAGCCAATGTATTTAACTCTTCAGAGTTAAAAGGAGATATCTCAATAATGCCACCAGAGAAAGCAAAAATAAAGGTTTTTTTTCACTATAGAGCAAAACTAAAAACACTAAAATTAGAGAAAACAGAGAAAGTAAACCTATGTCAATATTAAATATTTATGCATTAAATAGTATAGTATTTAGTGTAGCCATTATGCCGACCTCATTATTGTATGCCTGCGAAACATGGACAGTCTATCAGTGCCATGCCAGGAAACTGAATCACTTCCATCTGAACTGTCTTAGCAAGATTCTGAGATCACCTGGCAGGATAAGGCACCAGACACTGAGGTCCTTGCTAGAACTAAACTGTCAAGCATTCAAACTATGCTTCAAGGAGTGCAACTCTGATGGGTTGGCCATGTTGTTCGAATGCAAAATGTATGCTTCCCATAAAGACTATTTTATGGAGAACTCACATGGGGCAAGTGACCACATGGTGGCCAGAAGAAGTGATACAAGGGCACTCTCAAGGTCTCTCTCAAGAATTTTGGATTTGATTGTGTGACATGGGAGACATTGGCACAGGACCAGCTCAGCATGGCATGCCCACATCAGAAAAGGTGCTGTGCTGTATGAGCAAAGCAGAATTGAGACAGCACAAAGGAAATATAGGATGTGCAAATTTGGAGTAACCATCACAAATGTTCACACAAAGCATCTGTGCCTAATCTGTGATAGAGCATTCTGAGCTCATGTTGGTCTGACCAGTCACAGTCATACTTTCTGAAACTTCAGTTTATCACGATGATTTCATTTTGGTCTTCTTCAAGAATGAAGGATAACAACTAATTATTATAGCACTTAATTCATAAATCAAATTTAACTGAATTAAAAAGTCATAAATAGTAACATAAAATAATAAGTGACTTCAATATTCCACTCACAAAAAGAAGAAATCTAAAAGGGAAATAAGTGAATGTTTAGAAGAGAACAAATTATTAGAGAATTTAGAGCTGCAATATTTATGGCCACTTACCAATGAGATGACTGTACTTATATCACAGCATCAAATGTGTTTTTACAAAAATAATTCATGTATTATGGCACAGAGAAATTGCAATAAAGGAAGCACAGATAAAATATATGGACCTAAATGGAGACTTAATAATATACTTCCAAATATGTGGGTCAAAAAACAAAGTATACAAATAATTAATAACTGTGAAGGACAATGATATTGATGAAATACTATATAAAAATTATACATTGAGGAATAATTGTACTACCATAAACATTAATTATTATTAACCATATCAAAGAATGCTTCTAGTTGCTAAGAAGTAGGGAAAAAACCGTGAGGTCCTTTTCGCACAGTAAGTGCTTAATAAATGTTTCATTCATTTCTCTACTGCAACTCATCTATTTAGTATCCAGTTCTTTTCTACTACAAAAGTGCAACTATACATGTTTTTGAGTATGCAGGATCTTTATGTTTTATTCTTGATTTTCTTAAGTTTTATACCAAGCAGTGGGCATCTCTGGCTATAGACATTTTCATCATTCCTTTTATGCAATTCCAAAATGTTTCAAAGAATAACTGGACTGCAGCTCTACCAATAATGCATTTGTGTACTTGTCTTTCCACATTCCTTCTAACATGGACTGAAATTTTTTTCATATTTGTCAATTTGCTGGGCATAAGGATAAGCCTCAGGGTTTTCTCTACTTCTTAGAAACCAGAAGCATTCTTTGATGTAGTTGATAATGATTTGGAACTCTTTTGAAAAGAAATTACCATCTTCCATATCTGACTACTTATGTTTTTTTGTTTCTTTGTTATATGTTCAGTTCATTAAACTCCTGATATTTTATTAATGTTTATGGCAGTAAAATTATTCCTCAATGTGTAATTTTTATATAGTATCTCATCACTATCATTGTCTTTCACAGTTATTAATTGCTTGTGTACTTTGTTTTTTGATCCACGTATTTGGAAGAATATTATCAGTAAATTAGACATAGATGAATGAATGAATAATCTGCAAGGAACCTGTAAAACTCTCTATTTCAGTACTCTCATACTTGACCTATTTATTTACTCATATATTAATCTATTTATTTATTCGTCTATTTATTCACTTATTCATTCATTGACTTATTTATGTATTAGCGTTCCTAACAAACTACGTATATAAAGGCTGAGACCCTCTATCTTACCCAGGCCAGAACTGGAGGGGCTAGTCATAACCCTAATTCCACTCAGGTCTGCCCAGAAGCTTTAACCTACTCCATTTCCAACTTTGTCTAATTTACTCTTCATAGCTTACTCTCTCTTCCTTCCAATTTAGTGGCAGGGTCTCCCTACATTAATTTCAAGATTGGTGTAGATCACATTAGCCAATGGCAGTTCTGAAATCCCAGAATTAAAAGATCCATCAAATTCAAGTGTCCTGGTGGCTGGGATTGCAGGAGTGTGCCATCAAGTCTGGCCCCTTCACTTTACAGATGAAGAAACAGAGGGCCAGGAAGGATCAAGGTAACACAGGCAATTAGTGTGATAAATACAGAGAAGCATGGAAAGAAGTAGGAGATGATTCAAGTGAAGTAAGCAGATCCAAGTAAGTAATATACACTGGCTACTGTAAGGTAAATGCAAAGAACAGCCACCATCACAACCAAGTTATAAAAAATGAATACTACAAAATGATAATGATCAAACTTGATCCTAAAGACTAAAGATTATAAAAAGACACTGCCCACATTTCTTTGTAGAGGAGGGGGAACAGTGTAAACACAATACTTCAATAATGTTGAACTTTTTTGATACCTTGATTAATTTTGCCGTATTTTTTCTTTATTACAAACACTGAATCTTTGGGATGGAATTGGTAGAAAGATATGGTGGGATATATTGTTTTTGTTGTTGAGTTGTTTTCAGTCATATCTGACACTTTGTGACCCCATTTTGGATTTTCTTGACTCATTTTACAGATGAGGAAACTGAGATAAACCGTGTTAAATGATACAGCTAGTAAGTGTCTGAGGTCAGATTTGAACTGTGATTCTTCCTGACTCCAGATCTGTAACATTTCCCACAGTTTCTCCTCGTTGACTGGTGGGACATGTAGGTGATAAAAGTAGCAGATATTAATAATTTTTTTTAAAAAAGAATGTAAACTCTAATAAGGCAAGAAGTCTCTTTTTGTATTACCATTCCCAGGACTTAACTCGATGTTTAGCATGTAGTAATTGCTTAAATGTATTTTCATTTATTTATTTATTCATTTATCCTTTTATTTTTTCATCCATTCACTCTTATTTTTCTCCTATCTGACTTCTTACTCTCCTTTGCTGTATTATTGTTCATTTCCTGTCCTCACAGTGTGAATTCTGGTAGTGTGAATTCCTGAGAGTTCTTTCCTGGAGATTCTCCTCTTCTATTTATTTAATTGGAAGTCTCATTAGCTCTTATGTCTTCAGGTATTATTTCAATGCTGATAAATCTCAAGACTAATTTTCCAATTTTAGTCTCTCTAATTGAAGTCTAGTGGAACATTATCAACTATAGATCTTTCTGGTTGTAGCAAAACATACACAGATCAATATCCCCCAAACAAAACTCTTTGTCTTTTCTAATAAATGGAAAACAGTGATACAGGATACAAGTCCCTGGTTTTAGAGTTAAACAATTTGGCTTCAGATTCTGGCACTGACTGCTTACTCTTTGTGTTATCTTAGAAGAACCACTTAACTTTCCTAGACTTTCTTTTCTTCATCTGTAAAATTTGTGGTTTGAATTAGATGACCTCTAATATTGGAATTAGTGGAATATTGAAGATCTAAACTTTTGATCTTAGTTCTTTCTCTCCTAAGAGCATCCTTATTTTCTTTATATCTTCCTAGTCACTCAGGTCCATAATAATATCAAATCATAGTTGACTCTTTCCCACTTTCAGCCACCATATCCAATCAATTACCAAGTCTTGTTCATTCTACTTCCTTACCATGTCTCTAATCAGAGCCCACTTTCCAGTCAGTAATTTAATGAGTGTTTTACAAAGGAAAAAAGAAAGCCTCAGAAAGATTGAGTGGCAGTTTCAAGGTTTTTCAGCTATATACTAATCTCCTTTTTCCTTTCACACACTCAGTATTCCAGCTCAATTCAAGTATTTGCCATTCCTTGATCTCATGCTGCTTTGTGTGTTTTTTTCCTACACATATGCTCATGTGTAAAATGTACCTCTCCTCCCTATATGTGTTTATTGTCATCTTCCTCTTTCTTTAAAATCAAAATCAAAGTCAACCTTCTTATTGTCTTTTCTGATCCCACAGCCAAGATATGATACCAAAATCTTGAAATTATTCAGGACTCTTTTCTGCACCAAATCATTCTTAACTTGTATTTTTATTTGTGTATATGTATCATTCCTATAGTAGACAATAAGCCCCATGAGTGCAGGGATTGTGGTGTTTACCTTCATGTTCTTCCAGTGACAAGCAGATAAAAGATATTCTCTTCCATTTATACATAAAAATATATTTTAAAGCACTTATTAAACATCTCCTAGGTACCAGACATTATGCTAAGTCCTGGGGACACACACACACAAAATCTCTGCTCTAAAGAAACTCACAGTCTAATGAGGAAGAATCCTAAAGAGTGCTTTGACTGTAATAGTTACTTAATATGGGCTTGCTGAATTGAGAGTAACAAGGCTCACCAAGAAGTGACGTTTGGAGAACTCAGATGTTCTACTGGAATGTTTTCTGAAGTCCCTCCTTGCTCTAATCTTCTATAATTCTATCTTTTATGCCTGTTATCTGACTGTTTTGCTAGTGATCCAAGAACAACTTTAAGTAAAATGAGATTTAGTTCCAGATCTTTTTCTCTACCTGGTAGAATAAGACAGAGACTTTAAGTCCCATGGATTTCTCTCAAAGACTTGCTAGCATGTGAGACATTCTGGGTACTACTCGGTGTTGTAGGAGACTCACACAAATACCCTATCTTGGTTTGTCTTTAGATTGTTATTGAGCATGGATATTTCAATTTTTTATTCCTTTCAAAGTCCATAGGGTATCCTTTGGTTTTCCATTCCAGTCCCTCATCCAGACCTCACATAATCAACCTGTAGCTTGGCTCCAGTGGGTATCCTGAATAACTGATCTCATGCACTGGACTTTTCTCAACTGAATTCATTTCCCCTGGCAAGAGAGAGGGAAACCACTTTTGCTACTTCTGTTTTCAATATGCTTAACATGCTTCCAATTTCCTTTTATTTTCTTACATCATTTCTACCTTTGAGGAAATTTTCATAGAGAGAAAACAAAATTCTTGTGGTTTAAAAACTCTGAATAGAAACTCTATTTTAAATTTGTCACTTATCTGTATTTGAAAAAAAAAACCTCAAAAAGGGAAAGAAAGTGTTCTATGGACAGAAAGCCAACTTTGTACCATTAAGGGGCAAAATGAAAAGTTCATGTATTAATTTTTAAAAAGCAATCATAATAGAACAAATCAGAGCTTTCCTTTACATTATTACCTTTATGGTCTTTGGAGAAAACTATGTGTAGTACTGTCCTGTATTTACAGAGGAAGATACCTGAGAAAGTGTGGTCTTCAGAGAGAAGATAAGTGTATGCATGTAATGATTGTAGTGAAGTAAACACATCCTGATGACGTAAGTATGTGAAGTTCAGATATCAAAAACTTTCAAGGCAGATGAGACTTTGGAAAGTATCCAATCCAATCCCCTAATTCTACAGATGAAGAAATAAGTAAAGAGAGGTCAGATAACTTTCCCTAAGCCATTATTACTACAGAGAAATCTAGAATTCAGGTCTCTTGACACCTAGTCACCTAGTGCAGTGATTCTATGATACTCAGCTCTCTAAAGTTAAAATAAGGAAAAGAGAAATCCTTAATATTAGAAGAGCTACAGACATCATTTTTTCTTTCTTCCTCTGCTCTCTATGCTCTTCTTATCCCAAACCTTACCTTAAGAGGCCAGAAAGAGTGAACAGGGTCATTGGGCAAATTTCAATCAACGAATAGTAAAGGATAGAGACTGTCATTGAATGACATTATAACCCTATGATTGACTGATAGCTCCCTTTCCCTGTCTGTTGAGTGGGAGTATAGGACTGAGCTAAAAGAATTGTCTCTGGCTAGAAAAAGTCAGAGTTGAATGTCAGATGAAATGTACAAATATCAGTTACTCTAACTGCAATGGTTTGCAGTAAGTCTGAAGGACTTAGGATGAAAAATGTTATTCATCCCCAGACAAAGAATTGGTTGTTTCTGAATGCAGATTGAAGCATATTTTTATGTTGTTTTCTTGAGTTTTTTTTCTATGTTTTCTTTCAAATTGCTTGCCTTCACAACGAGTCGAGTGGGGATGGATGGAGGGAGAGAATTTGGAACTCAGTTTTAAAAATGAATATTAAAAATTGTTTTTACATGTAACTAAGGAATTATAAAATACTAAATAAAAATTTTAAAAAAATATTTCTGTTACTGCATGCATGCAGCGTTCTCTTGATTTTGCTCATTTTACTCTTCATTATTTCATTCAAGTCTTTCCATGTTTTTATGAGATCATTGAACCCATCATTTCTAATAGCACAGTAGTGTTCCATCACAACTATATACCACAGCCTGTCTTTCTTGGCTACTATCATGGATTTGGTTTTTTGGTTTGGGTATTTGGCTTGCTGATGTCTGAATAAATGTTTTTCTTCTGCCTTCTATATGGATAGCCTGTCACACTTTGTGATTCTGAACCATGGCAGCATATTCATAGTTGCCCTCATTGCTGTGAATATTGCCTGGGCAGTACGTTTGGTGTCATTAATAGAATCACAGGGTATAAAAATCTCTATTTGTAGGGAAGAAATGGATATCCCAGGGTGGGAGAATTTACCATATTCCTCTCTGGCAAGTTATTGGGTGAAAACTGGGAAGTGAGTTTACAGGAAGGGGAACCTAGAGACTTGGAAGAGTATTTGCAAGGAATACCAAAAAGATAGTGGAAAGAGCTGGAAGGGGTGTGTTGGAGAGTCTGTATTTTATTAACAGATTACAATATTATGTGTGAAAGCTGAGACAAACTGCTGAAGGGAAAAATTCATATGGAAAAAGAATTAGCTAGTTTGTATGGGAATTCTAAGCATTTGGGCTCTCCTTTAAAAGAGCAGGGTGGGGGGGTCTCAGGTGGAAGAAAAGGCTGTTCATTTAGCTAAGAAGTGTAAGGCTGCCCAAAGAAATGGCATACAAACTTTGTACCAACGCTGCCTAGTTTCCATGACAACCACTGGCAGAAGGGTGCATGTGTGGAAAATGTAACTAAGTCTGAGTTGGAAAATGAAACACTGTTGTAGGAGGAGACTTCTAACTCATCCCATACTAAGGCAAAAACAAGAGAATCAAGCAGGGAACAGTATTTAGGAGATATTTTGTAAGTGAATGCCATCCAAGAGGCTGGGAGGGGCTGAAATATCAGTCAGACAAGTCAAATTAATGATGAAAATTGGACAGCAACTATGTCAATTTGTATTTCAGCATTTATAGTAATTAGCACAGTGAGTTGAACTCAGCTTGTATTTAATATAATTTGTTGAATTGCATTCTTGGAAATTTCTTTGAATATTTTGGGGTAGTATTAAATCAGACATTTCACATGAGGTTTATTAGCAAAATAATTTTATTAATAAAATTCCTTAAAAGATTGCAGTAGACAATATAAATAGCACAAAACCAACCTTGTCCACTCAATGAAAAGTAAATATTAAAACATATTTATCAGAGCAAACAACAAAAAGAAATAAATAGATAAATAAATATGAATTATAAAAATGTTCAGGATTAAGAACAAGTGAGAATTCTCTATACTAAAACCCTCTTTCAGTTTATGAATAGCAGTATATATTCTTAAATAATTTGGTGAATGCAAGTGTTTTTTAGTTGCTGTGCAAGCAATTCTTTCTAATGATTGAACATTTAGTTTTAAGGAAGCAGTCAATTATTTCAAGAACTGAGGGTATATTTCTTCTTCAGTCCCTGAATTTCCTTGCGAGCTTGTTCATGAACAGAAAGCATTTCTGAATCTCTATTCGGGTGATTTCCCAGGCACAGTAGCTGTACTCTTTGCCCTGTAGGTACTGGTTTATCCTTCTGAAGTAGTTCTTTAGGGCCAGCAAAGGATTCTCACTTCCCAAGGAAGGCTCTTCCCACTCCACATCCTGTGCAAGACACCTCTCCAGCTGTTCCATCTGCTGATCCAGTCCAATGAGCAGTTGTATGTGCTGGGTCTGATTCCAGGCAGCAGGAGGAACATTCTGCCTCAAAAGGGTGAAGATCTCTTGAAGCATCTCAAGAACAATGACTTTGGCTTCTTCCCTCTGGAGCTGGCTACCCTCCATGGCTTCCTTTGGGAAGTTGAAGTTGGTCCTGTCCTTCAGGCATGGCAACAGGGAAAATGTGCTCATTTGGCTCAGAAGTGAGAAGTCTTCCTGGATGCTCTGGGTCAGGTCACAGCCCAGGGAGCAGAGGGTGCTAGAGCAGAGCAGCACCAAGGCAACTGGCAGTGAGGTCCAGTAGGTCATGGTGAGTTGAAGGTATTTTGTGGCTGACTGAGCTGAGAGACCAGTGATCCTTTGTCTCAGTTTCTCAGGTTATCTGGCCACTAGGCTGTTGTCTCTTAAATAGTCTGAGTGTAATTTTCCTTGCTTAGCATGGGATTTTCCCTTCACTTTCTACTTTCTTTACTTACTTTTGGTCTTAGAAAATATGATTGCAATATCATTTTTGTGATATTTGTAGAAGTGAAACAAAATTTTCTCTTAAAGAAAGTTTACAGATTAAGTTCTTTGTGTTCAGCTATCCTATTTTACTTATTTTTTTGAACTCACTGTCTTATAAGTGCACACTACGTTTTTGTTTTTCAGTCATATCTGACTCTTCATGATCCCATAGGGAATTTTCTTGGTAAAGATATTGAAATGGTTTGCCATTTCCTACTCCAGCTCATTTTACAGATGAGGCAACTGAATCAAGCAAGATTATATGACTTATCCAGAGTCATACTACTAATAATTGTCTAGGGACAAATTTGAACTCAGGAAGATGTGTCAGCCTGATTTCAGGCCCTGCACTCAATCCACTCTACCACCTAGCTGCTCACACAGTCAAACAGGGGAATCAGTTTTATCCTTGAACTGTTTCTTGCTTTTGTCTTCTACTGACCACCTCCGTTGCCACCATCTGCATTTAGACCTTCGTAAACTCATATTCTCCTTTGTTTAATATAACACTACTACTGTCTTTACTTTACTCCCTGGTCACCTTTTCCCTAGTCCTCTTGCCACTCAGACCAGAAACCATTTCCTAGAGATCATAACCTTTTACCCCCAGAATTCACAATATATGACATAGATGTCCTGAATGATGGTTGCTTCGCTTCATTTACTCCCATTGTAACCTACATCCAGTAATATTTCATTTCACTGCCCTGCCATCTTCTCATTAGCCATGTCTGTTAGCTGGTCGTGTATGAAAATAACGGAATATTACTCTATTGGAAGAATTGATATCATGATCTGATATGGCTATCTGGAAGGGTCCTTAAAATCCTCTCATTAAATATTCTCATCATATTTACTTTCATTTGCCCATTTGTTTCTTTGCTTACTTATTTCTTTGTTTACCAATGCTTCATTTATTTCATCAAGTCATCATTTTTTACATTCACTCATTCATTTATGTACTTTTTTATATAGTTTCCATTTTTCTCTCTAATTATTGATCTATCAATCTATTTATATATTTAAAGGCTTTAACTCTCTTAGTCTCCCTGGATGGAAATTCAAAGGCTCCTGGGGTTCCTCTCCCATTCTTATTTTCATGGAAGTTTTGACATGCTCCATTTCCAACATCAGCTGGTTTGTACCTCCTTGGACAGACTGGTTTCAGAGGCTCTCTACATGGATGTCAAACTCTGTGTATATCAGATTATTCCACACAAGCTCTGAAACTCAAGAGATCTATCGCTCTCATATGTCTTAGTGTCCTTAATGGCAGGTGTATGCCAAGAGGCTTGGCACCTTTGTTTTGCATATGTAAGGCCCAGGGAAGGTCATGGTCACACTGACAATAAACATGATGACTACAGAGAAATCGGAAAGAAGGATGAATTAATTCAAGTGAAGAAAGCAGAAACAGGAAAACAATATACTCAATGACTACCACAACCTGACTAGAAAGAACCAACCACTATATCCCAAGAAAGCAACAAAAATGATATCTACAAGATTATAATGGCCAAGCTTGATCCCTAAGAGTTTATATAAAAAAAAACTTCCTCATTTTTTTTTTGCAGATGTGGGAGACAATGTATATAGAACACTGTACACAATATTACACTTTTCCAATACATTGGTCTAATTTTACTGCCTTTTCTTTATTACAAGGGTTCACTCTCTGGAAGGAGTTAGTGAGAAGAATAGAGTGGGAAATGTGGGTGATGTAAAATTGAAATATATCAATATTTTAAATAAAGAATGAAAATTACCTAATGATAGAGACTCTCTTTGGCTTAGTATTAGTATCCTTAGCATTTAGCCCAATGTTTAGCATAAAATGACTGCCCTGATTTTTTTATTAATTTCATTTATTCTCATTATTTCTCCTGTTTGCCATCTTAGTCTCCTTTGCTGGATTATCATTCGTTTCCTGCTCCTGTAGTGCAGGTGTTCCATAGGCCTTTTTTCCTTGGGCCTTCTCTTTTTCTGTCCATATATTCGTCTCACTGAAACTCTCTTGAGCTCTTATGACTTACGGTATTATCTTTCTGCTGATGACCCCAAGACTAGTTTTTCAATCTTGGTCTCTCCATTGAACTACAGTGGGACATTGTCAACTGACTAAGAGAGAGCTCTTTCTGGTTGTATCAAAGCATCCCTAACTCAATATCTCCCAAACAGAACTCTTTGTCTTACCTCCTAAATGAGAGACAGTGATACAGAGCATAAATCACTGGATTTAGAGTTAGACACCTTGGGTTCAGATCCTGGCTCTGGATGCTTACTCCCTTACTCCCTTATATGTCACTTAACTTCTCTTGGCCAATTTTTATTCATCTGAAAAATTTATTCTTTAGATTAGATAGCCACTAGAGTCTACTCAGAAATCAAACCTGTTTTCCTAATCCTTCTCCTAAAACCTTCCTCAGGTCTTGAAAAATCCTCCTAGTTACTGAAATTTATGACATCAAGTCATCCTTAATTCTTCAACAACAAAGGCAATGAGTTGCCAAGCATTATAAATTCTACTTCTACAATGTCTCTGTAACCAGATTCCTAATCTCCATTCAGCGTTTTTAAATGTATTTTCAAAAGGAGAAATAAAATCTCAAAAATGTTAAAGTGATTTTCTCAAGGTTTCTTAGCAATCATAATAATCTTTTTTCTCTTCATATACTGCATATTTCAGTTCAACTCAAGTACTTGTTCCTTGATCTCCTGCTGCCTTTTCTTTCTTTCATGTGTTTGTTCATGTCTAATGTGCACCACTACTCCCTATTTCTATCTACTGGCATCTTCTGTTTTCTGCAAGGTCTAATTCAAGGTTAGTGTCCTTCATGCTGCCCTGCCTAACTCTATGTCAAGAAATGAAATCTAATCCTTTTATCTCTGAGCCTCTTCTATTCGCTAATTCATTTTTGACTCATATTACCTTTATTTGTATGTACTAGACAATGAACCCCACAATTGCAAGGATTTTGGTATTTTTCATCTTCATTTTCAGTTATCAAGTCAGTCAACAAGTGTTCATTGTACTAAGCACAGAGGATTCAAAGAAAGGCAGAAGTCAGAGAATTCACAGTTTAATGAAGGAGAACACTGGTAATTGCCCCACCATTTATAGACACTTAATAGATATTTATTGAATTGAACCTAAGAAAACAGCAGTGATTCAACGACTCAACAACAGAATTCAAATGATTTCTAAACCCACCCCCCTTACTTTGTCTTGTGATTCTGTGATTTTTATCTATTAACCCGAATAAGAAACAATTTCCCCCCCGAAGTCAGATTGGTGAGAACCCATCTTCAGTGATACAAGAACAGTTTTTTATGTAATGAGATTGGGTAGAAAAAAGTTTTTACTCTTTTCATGGGACAGAATAATGCAGGGATTTTGAATACCTTCTGTGTTCCTTCAAGACTTCTTAACATGTGGGACACTCAGGGTGCTATTAATGTTGTAGGGTGTCCATACAAACAGTCTACTTTGGTATACCCTTTGATTGTAATTATGCATAGATGTGTTCATTTTTCATTTTATTCAAAGTCTATAGTGTCTCCCTTGTCTGTCTATTCCAGTCCCTAAATATAATTTTTTTGCTTATCAAGGCTCCAGACTTGACATCATGGCTCTGTATTTTTTACCTCTGTGGCTACCCTGAGTTGCTGAAGTCACTGCACTGGGTTTCCCTAAACAGAATTTCTTTCACTTGACCAGAGAGAGGGGAAAACCCTTTCTCCACTTCTACTTTCAATACATTTGGCATGAATTCAGTTTCCTTTTCATTTCTCCTCTCATTTTTATCTTCGAAGAATTTTTGGTGTAGAGAAAACAGAATTCTGATGTTTAAAAAATTCCAAACGAAATTTCACACACTTTTAAGTCTAATTACTTTTCTTTATGTGAAAAAAAAAAAACTTTAAGAAAAAAATGTAAATTGCTCCTGGAACAGAAATCAGCAACTTTGAACCATTCAGGCGCAAGTGAAGAAGCCTAGGTTCCAAATACATAACCAGGTGAGAGCAAATCAAAGCTTTACTTTCCATTATTGCTTTTGAAAACTTGTGTTCAGAACCTCATCTATTTGCAGAGGAAAGGTACAGATAAAGTGTGAGGAACTGTTGGAAGATAAGTAGAAACATACAATAATTGCAATGAAGCAAACACATCTTGATAAATTATCATTTTATTACTTTTATTATTATTATAAAGTATGTCAAGTTTGGGTAAAAAAAAATGAGGTAAAACAAATCTTGGAAATTGCTTGATCCAACCCATACATTTTAATGATAGAAAACAGAAGCAAAGAGAGGTCTGCTAACTTGTCCTAAACCACTTCGTCATTTTTAAAGACAGTATAAGAACTCAAATCTTTTAACTCCCAATCTAGTGGTTCTGTTATAGCATATATGATTTGTAAGATCAAAATGAGGAAGTGAGAAATCTTTAGTAGTTAAAGAGTAACAGACAATATATTTTTTCTTCTACTACTACTTTCAATGCTCCTCTTACCCCAAATTCTACTTTAAGGGGCCAAAAAAAGTAGTGAAAAGGGACCGAGGCAAGTTTCTGTTAATAGATCATAGAGAGGAGAGAATTCTTATATGAACATTCTACCCTTCCATGAGTGTAGGCAACTTCCTGTCCCTACCTCTTGAATGGGAACATAAACTAAAAAACTAAAAGAATTGTACCTGAGGAAAAAAAAATGATACAGTTGAAAGTTAAATGAAATTTACAAATGAAAATCCCTCTAATTCCCAGGACGTGAAAGAGATTTTTTTCATGACTCATCTGAAAAAGTGGGTTAGTTTTCTTTCTGGCAATTCACTATGACTACTGTAGGCATTCTTTGTTTTAAGACCACAGGTATACATTGCATTGTTAGTCACAATTCATCCATATTTTCTTATCCAGTTTATTCCTTGTGTGGAATAAATTCTACAAATTCTCTAACGTGTACACTCAATGAACTAAGGGCCATTTTCTAATTATTATTATATCTAACATAAAACACATTACACATGCTACCTTATAGGATTCTCATCTCCATTTTATAGATGAAGAAACTGAGGTTTGAAAGTAAAGGGATTTGCCTTAGGGTCACATTGCCAGTAAATGTCTGAGGCCGAATTCTAACTCAGGTCTTTCTGACTCAAATTAGGTCCAGTACTCTATCCTCTATGCTCTGGATTTAACAGTATTTTATATAACCCAGAGGAACAAGGAGACTTTCTACCAGTTACCCTTCACTCTTACTATACCACCAGTCCACCTCTTCTTCTGGTTATGTGCCCATCTCATGACATCCTGTGCACTGCTTCTCTTGTACAATGTTCATTGGTAAGATGCTGATGTCTGCTAATGTCCACCATTTTATTATAATTTCTCCTTTTTGGTATCTGAAACTTTAGTTTTTTATGTCATCAAACATCAGTGGAAGACTGATGCAAAAAAACATACTTTTGTTTTTCAGAGAATTGTTTTTCAAAGAACTGAAAATTGAGAGGATGCTCACTGATTAGGGAATAGCTGAACAAGTGATAGTATATGATTGTGGAGGAAGATTATGAAATATGAATACTATGAAATTCCTGTAAAGGAATACTATTTTCTATTAGGAAACGAAGAGCAGAAAATTAACAAATGTTGGAGGGCTTGTGGAAAAACTGGGACACTAATTCGCTATTGGTAGAACTGTGAACTGATTCAACCATTATGGAGGGCAATCTGGAATTATTCCCAAAGAATTATTAAATGATCTACACCCTTAGGCTCAGCAATAGCACTACTAGGTCTATTTCATAGTATGATTAGGGAAAAAAGAAAAAGAACCTATATATTCTAAAATATCTATAACATCTCTCTTTGTGGTGGCAAAGAGCTGGAAATAGCAGGGATGCCCATTAACTGGAAAATGGCTGAACAAGTTGTGGTATATGATCATGTTGGAATACTGCTGTGCTAGAAGAAATGGTGAGCTCAATGATCTCAGATAAACATGGATAGACTTGAAGAGTGAAATGAGCAGAGCCAAGAGAATGTTGCATCTAGTAATATCAATATTATTTTAAGAGGAGCCTTGAGCGACTAAGTCACTTTGACTATTATAAATACCTTGTGAAGGCTCTATAGCTAACAAATAAAAGTATGCATAGAATGATACATGTACATGTATTTGTGTCTAATGGTGGCCATCTCTAGGGTAGAGTGAAGGTAAAAGGGGGGAAAAGAAAGTTACATGATAACTGTATTAAACATTTAAAAGGAACAGCAAGTTGTACACAATAGATCTGCAGTTTCATGTGCAATCACTTTTTTCTATTACTGTGTCCTGGAAATGCTTGTTTTATTTCTTACATTCAGAATAAAATAAATAAAATTTTTAAAAAAATCAAAAACAGGAATGAGCAGGGTAGTTTGAGAAAAACCTGGGAAGACATATATGAACTAATGCAAAGTGAAGTGAGTTAAACCAGAGAATTCTGTACACAATAACAGCAACAATGTATCAGTGATCAACTGTGAAAGACTTAGCTGCTCAGACTTAACTACACAGATAATTCTAAAGGATCCATGATGAAAAATGCTATCCACCTCAAGAGTGAGAACTAGTCACTTCTGAATACAGATTGAAATATACTTTTTTCACTTTGTTTTTCTTGCTTGTGTGTGTTCTTACAACAGGGATAATATGGAAATAGGTTTTGCATGGCTTCACATATATGATTGATATCATCGCTTTCCTTCTCAGTGGGTAGGAGCATATGGAACTCAAAATTAAAAAAAAAAGTTAAAATTTTTTGCATGCAATTGAGAAATATTTAACAAAATGTATGTAAATATAATTTTTGAAAAGCTAGGGTTGTTAAAAAGCACTGCTCAATTTCCCTGAGACAATACAGCTCACGTTCCACTTCCTGTTCATTTCTGGATATATCTGGTTATCCATCTGTTTGTCTTTCCAAGATAAATATGAATGGATCAGTTTTTAGAATTGTTTCTCAATTAGGAAATCATAATCCAGACAAATGACATTTTTCCTACATATATTTGGCTTTTCCTTTTGCAAGTACTGAACTCAAAGTGATGATGAATCTCATTTAGGAGGTTTTGGAATATTCTAAGGCATAAATAGACGTAATTTGCAATATTTATTGTCAATAGATATTAAAAAATGCTTTGATGTCAGTAATGTCAGATAGCTTGCTAGAAGAAGATGAAAGGAACTTGAATATACATTCAATCCTCAACTTTTGCAGGGGTAATGTTTTTTTAAGAAAATGGTGTAAAAGTAAAAAAAAAATTCAAATGTTGATGCATTGAACCTTTGGAAAATAGGCGGTAGGTTCCTGCAACCACCCAAAACTGGAATCATTCGCTAGAGATTGCTGAAAATACACTTTTCTGCATAAAATTGTTTATAACAAAACATTAATTATATGCATTTTCCCTTTGCACCCTAACTATGAAATAACTGACAAAATGCAGTGCACAAAATAAAATTGGTAGCATTCAAAACATTTTTTCTCACTAGTAATTACCTCAAATTCTGTGGCCTCTTGTGCTAACATCTCAATAAAGAAATTGATTTCACACAATATTCACCTTTCATAGCACATGAAATCTAAATTACCATCACTACTGCACAGGAAATAAAATCCTTAAAACTAAAGCATTTTTTAACTTGAATACTACTTTCCACTGTGTCAGAAGGCAGTACTATATATTATATTGCTGTAATCCTCTCTGCCTTGGACACTCTCTGAAAAACAAGGGAAAGGTTGCTGAGACTTTAGTTACTGCTCTCAGTAGATGCTGAGATTTATAAACTCTTGACATTGTAATGTCAAGTCCAAAAGTCTTATGCTACACTTTGGTTGTATACTTAAAATATAAAACTTCAGTTTTAAAGGCAAACAGTGAAAACATACAATAAATACACAATTACCTCTCTACAATAGTAAGGTGACAAAACCTGTAAAGCATCTAGAAGGATAGCAGACACTCCACAAACTTGTAAGCACCATGCCTCTCTTTTTTTTTTCTCTATTGCCCATAGCTGCAAATTTGTATGGTTGCTAATACAAAAGTAAAAATGAAATTTTTAATAAAATCATGCAAATGCTTGAAGCTGTGAAAGTTAAATGCATGACTGTTGAGGATTGAGTGTAGGCTTACATACATCTAAGAGTTGTTCCTCTCCAACAGGCAGTGCTGTTGCATTGGAAAGAATACTACCCCAATATTTAAGAGATCTTTGTTGTGTCATGACTACATCTGTAATAGCTGCCCAATCATGATAAAATTATTTCACCTCTCAGTCCCTCATTTTCTTCATTTGCAAAAGAAGGGGCTTGGATGAGGTGATTTCTAAGGTACCTTCTACCATTTTCTAATTCGATGATGGATAGTTTGATGACTCCTTTTTCTCATTAGCATGGATACTCCTATTGGCGCAGATTGTGATCTATCCCTGATTTCTCATATAATTATTGTTTGTGTGTTTCCATAAGATGTTTATGATATGGTGTGTGGAGGCATTCCTCTGGTTCTTGATTTTTTATGTCCCCCTTGGTTATCCCTTGATATAGCTTTTTACCTTCTTATAATCCAGACCTGTATTTTGACTTCATGAATACTCCAAATTGCTGAGCTAACTACTTTGGCCTTCTCTTAATTGAATTTCCTTCTCTTGACCAGAGAGAAGGAAAAACTCTCCATTTCTATTTTCAGTGCACATAATGTGTATTTTGTTTCCTTTTGTTTCCCTATATCACTTTGACCATCAAGAAATTTTTGATGTAGAGAAAATAAAATTCTTATCATTTAAAAACTCTACACAGAAATTTCATTCCTCTACGAATCAATTACCTTCCTTTATTTGAAAAACCTCAGAAGGGACAGAGATTATTTCCAGGACAGAAAGTCAACTTTGTACCATTAAAAAGTAAGTGAATTGCCCAGGTGTTGATTACAAATAATCTAATCCTAGTGAAGCAAATAAAAACTTTACTTTCCATGATACCTTTTGTGAGCTTTGGAGAACTGTTTGCAACACTGTCCCCTATTTTCAGAGTAATATGCCTGAGAAAGTGTGGTCTTCAGAGAATATATAAGTGGATATATATATATATATATATATATATATATATGTAATATTGCAGTGAAGTAAACATCCCAATCATACAAATATATTAAATTTAGATATAAAAACCTTTCAAGGCAGAAGAAACTTTGAAAAGTGCCCAGTCTAATCCCTTGATTTTTACCCATGAGGAAACATATAAAAAGGTCAGATAACTTTCACTTAGGCCAAGTCATTATTGATAAAACTAAGATCTGAGTTCTTTTGATACCCAGTCTTGTCATCATGGAAATTTTTCTTGCTTTATTTGCAACTCCTTTCCAGAATTGTCATGTCATTTCCCAGCTCTACAGGTTTGTCTCTAATATATCCTTTGAAAACTAATTGTATCCTTTCTTTAGGGTTATACTGTAACTCATCTGAGGGCACTATGGCTATGTATGTCTTCTTACACCTTTATATACCCATTGAGTAATACAGTACCTTCAACTTAGATGTTTAAATAAATGATTGTTGAATTAAAGTCTTAGAATGGATTTTCTCTGAATTCTTATGGATTGTTGAATTAGCCATTTCACATACGGTTTATTAATAAAACAGTTTTATTACTAAAATAAAGTTCTTTAAGAGAATACAAATTTATATGAAAAAATAAAGCAATTAACAATAGACTCTATATGAATGTTACAAAACAACCATGTTCTTTCTAAGAATAATAATTGTAAATATTATAAGAATAAATAGTATAAATAAATAGATAAATAGAAGCCTGTGAAGTATAAAACATTCAGTTATTGAACGTAAATGATGATTCTCTCTATTCAAAGCCCCTTGCAAAATAGGAATAGCAGTTTATATTGTTTTAAAATCATTCAGTTAACACAGATGGGTTTCAATTGATGTGGAAGCATTTTTTTCTAATGATTGCTTAATTTTAGGAAGCAGTCAATTACTTGAAGAACTGAAAGTCTGTCTTTGTCTTCCTCATTCCCTGAGTTTTCTTGTCAGTTTACTCATGAGTAGAAAGACCCTCCTGATCTCTACTCGTAGGATCTCCCAGGCACAGTGGCTGTACTCTTTTCCCTGCAGGTACTGGCTCATCCCTTGGAAGTAGGTCTTCAGGGCAAGCCTGGCATTCTCACTCCCTAAGGAAGGTTCTTCCCACTCCATATCCTGCTCAAGGCATCTCTCTAGTACTTCCAGCTGCTGATTTACACCAATGAGCAGTTGCTTGAGCTGGGTCTGATTCCAAGTAGCAGGAACAGCATTCTGACTGAAGAGGGTGAAGATCTGCTGGAGCATTTCATGAACAATGACTGTGGCATCTTCTCTCTGGAGCTGGCTGCCCTCCATGGCCTCCTTTGGGAAGTTGAAGTTGGTCCTGTCCTTCAGGCATGGCACCAGGGAAAATGTGCTCATTTGGTTCACAAGTGAGAAGTCTTCCTGAACCCCCTGAGTCAGGTCACAGCCCAAGGAGCAGAGGGTGCTGGAGCAGAGCAGCACCAGGGCAGCTGGCAACAAGGTCCCGGAGGTCATGGTGATGCTGAAGATAGTTGTGGCTGGCTGAGCTGGGAGACTAGTGAACCTTTGTCTTAGTGAATTGGGTTATCTGGCTTTTAGGTGGCTGTCTCTTAAATAGTGCTGAATGTAATTTTCACTACTTAGCATGGGATTTCCCTTTACTTTCCACTTTCTTTTGTTTATTTTCCTTATTGGTCTTAGAAGATATCATTACAACATTTGAACTATTTGTGGAACTGCAACCAAATTTAACTTAAAAGAGAGTTTACAGATTAAGCTCTTTGTCATGAGCCATCTGATTTTACTTTTTAAAAATCTCATTCCCTTGAGGGTACATATAATTGTTTGTTAAGTGTAATTAGTTTTTTTCCCTGAAATGTTTCTTGCTTCTCTCCTCTCTGTAACTACTTCCATTGCCACCACCTGCATTTAGGCCTTCATCAACACTTGTCTTTCCTTAGTTTAATGATATTCCTTTCTTCTCTTCATTTTCTGGTCTCCTACTTACCAGTTCTCCAGCTACTCAGACCAGAAACCATAGTCTACTGAACTTAACGCTTTCATTCCCAGAAATCCTGCCCTGTAATCTAGCTCTCTTGATTAATGGTTACCTCATTTGATCCACTAGATCTAAGTCTTCTTCCAGTCATACTTGAGTGCTATCTTCTCTTTGGCCATGTATATAATCTCTTTGGCCTGCCTTCCATTTTCCAAATCTGAGAGCATAAGCAGGTTAACATCATTCTTGTTCTTCAAAAGGATGTAACAGTCTATTCCCTAATGGCTTCACTGAGCTTGCTTGTATCTTTTCATAACAAAATATCCCTCCCTCTCCACTGCTTTCCTAGATGTATTTGTAATACATTTTTGCTTATTGTTAATGTAATTTTGCTTCTAAATGGGAAGGTCTTTCTCATCTCTTAATAGGCTCCCGTGACCTATTTGAGTCACATGGAAGCCTGAGTGACATGAGTCAAGTCACATGGAACAGGAAGAGGTGGACCAGGAAGGGTGGAACTGGAGCAAAGCTAAGAGGAAATTGATCAGAGCAGTAAGAACTGAGGGAGAGAGAGAAAGCAGGCAGCTGGCTAGTATGAATGAGAGAGTTTGTTTGTGATTTTGTTTAAGGGAGCTGGTTTGTGGGAAGCCTAGCAGGGGGAAGGCTTGGGGATGGTAGTATCCCCTGCATTGTTGTTGGGTATAGATATCTTTGTTGCTGTGATGGATTTGGCTTTCTGGTGTTTGAATAAATGTTTTGGTTCTATTTTTCATGTGCAGAGTCTGCTGTTTTTCACAATTCAGAATTGCGCTTGCATATTCATGGCTGCCATAGGCATTGTGAATATCACATTGATGCTACAATTGCCTCCAGATAGTAGAACATAAGATCTTAAATTAGTGTTAAAGAATCATTTAACAGTATGGATAGGATACTTTCTAGAGATTTAATGAACTTCCCCAAGAATAATTAGGCACTAGATACAGAGAAATTGCTGCTGAAATCTCAAGACAAAACAGGAACATAACCTGACAAGGCAATTCTTTATGAATGAAGGACAAAGACTGCTCATCTTTAAAGTACTCACTCCTCAGTTCTTTCCCTTTCTCCATGCATGCTCTAGCTTAGTATGTGCAAATTAAACTGGGTACTTGTGCCTTGTATCATACTGCAATCCCTGGTTCATGTAGTGACTAAAGAGCATTCCCACAGAGAATGAAAGTCTCCTTGCAATGGGGAATGTGTATATACTGGGAAGAGTTGTGATGAGCATATACAGGGAATAGTTGGTGCAATGGGCAATTCCTTCTCTGTAAGAGAGCTATGCCTCTCAGCACATCATCTTGATCATTGAGAAGTGTTACGTGAGCTCCTGGGGAAAATTGGCTTTTAAGATGGTGTGAGCGTATGTGTGGTCACATGCATGGACTCATAGATGAGATTGCAGAGTTAATTGGAAGGAGCACAGCTATCTAGAAGATAAGTGCTATCAGACAAAGCAAAACTAAAACTTCTCGTTATCATTAGAGAAAAACAAAGACCACATTTAATGGAAGCATAAAAATGAACCAAATAAGCCATATATGCACTATTTGGTAGAGTCTCAAAATTCATAAAGAAAATTTAACTGGATTGCAAAAAGACAAAGACATTTACTTGAGCTTGTTGAATTGAATTTAGTTAATACAAAATGCCTTTTTGAGGATTCAGTGATTCAACAGGAATGATATCTAAAGTCCTTACTCCAACATTCTATTACTCTGTGATTTATATCTATTCCCAATTGACAAACAAGTTTCCTGTGAAGTCACATTGGTAAGATTTCATATCTAGGCAGTCAAGAGCAGCTTTTAATAATATGAGATTGAGCTCAGTTCTTACTCTCAATATGAGGTAGAGTAAGGCAGGGACTTTGTGTCCCATGGATTCCCCTTTGACACATGCTAAAACATAGGATATCCAGGGTTCTATTGGTGTTGTCGGTGCCCACACAAATTGCCTATCTTGGTATTTTCTTAGTGATTGTGCATGTATATGCTTATTATCTATATCCTTCAAACTCCACACAATCCCCCTCAGGTATCTGATTTATACAGATACAACTAATACAACTCTTTTGCTTGCCTAGGCTCCAGTCCTTACATCATAGCCCTATGGTTTTGGTTTCTCTGGGTACCCTGAGTTGCTGAGTTCACTGCATTGGGTTTACCTCAGCTAAATTTAGTTCACTTGACCAGAATGGAAACTACTTTCTCTACTGCTATTTTCAATGTGTTTAACATGAATTTAATTTCCTTTTGGTTTCTCATTTTACTTTTGCCTTTGAGGAATTTTGATGTGAAGAAAATAGAATTCTGATGCTTTAAAAACCCCAAACAGAAATTCCATACCTCATTTAAATCTATTACCTTTCTTCATTTGAAAAACCTCAAGTAGCGACGGAAATTGCTCTATTTTTTTAATGGTAACACTGGCAAACTGGTTCATTATGAAGTCATATATGATTCTTTTCTTTGTCATTCTTTACGTGGAGTTAACTTTCCAGTTCTGTTGTGTCAGCCTCTGCAATTTGCCTATCTCAGCTTCTACAACAACCGTCTTATTCAAGTCCTGATCTCTTCTATTTTTGATTGCCTAACTGTTCTTCCTCACTTTAGTTCTTTGTCAAATCTCTCCTCTATCAAAATTCCTGAGTAATCTTGCATTGAGATAATCATATCTTACTCAAACACTTCAAGTGACTTCCCATTGCCAACTTGAGGAGACAGCTTGGAAAAGAGAAAATAATACTAGACTTGGACATAGGAAAGACCTGGGTTTACGTCCCACCTTTTGCCCTTACTCTGTGACTTGTCTCATTCTGTGTCATAGAATTGAATATGCTATCAAATTACGTATATAAAATGCTTCACAGACCTTAAAGAGTTTAATAACCAGGAATATTCTGGCCCCTATTCACACCAACTCATTCTAGTCAATTGTTAAACTTTCAGTATGAGACTGTATGCTTCAGAAATTGGCAAACACTATAGATCAAAGCTTGTTTTGTTGCATTGTTGATTTCCTAGATTTAAGACAATCATGGAAGATATGTCGATAATGCAGATTAAACTTAAAAGTGTGTCATGTGTTTTTGTTCTTTGGATTTTTTTGAATAGCAAGCTGTTAGCATTTACCAGCCCCATATATGTTTACTGTAAGTTTTTTACTATATAAGAGACATTGTGGCATATCATAGAGAATGTTAGATTTAGACCCAAACGGTCTGAGTTCAAATCCAACTTTAGATAATTATTGGTTGCAAAATAAATTCCTTAAACTCTCATAGCTTCAGTTTTTTTCCTCTATTAAAATGGACCTAATAATATTTATACTACCTGCCTCAGGAAGTTAATAACAATCATGGAATTATAGTAATATTTATATAGTGCTTTAAAGTTTGCAAGAGCTTCCTAAATATGAATTATTATTTACCAAATAAAGTATAGATTCAAAACTAGCAGGGCTCTTTAAGCTCCACATTCAGCCTACTCATTCAGTCTGGCCTCATAGGTCTTTCCACATTCTTTACATTCTAGCCAAAATGGAACTTTGTCCCCCTTTTCTTCTATCCTTTCTTATCTCTATTTCTTTTTCTTTTTTAAGGCTATGCAAACAGGAATTATTTTTAAACTTAAAAAGCAAATATTTATTGAATACTCAATCATAAAGGACAATTTTTTCATTCATAGAGCTAAAGTAAATAAAATAACTAATTTTTTAAAAAATGAACAACCTAACTCTATCCTAAAAGTACAAACTAATTAAACAAGACAGAAAATGCCAAATTTTAGCTATGATGATAACCAGAAATACATAAAAATACGGTCAATTTTCATGATCTTTCTTTAGCCAGTTGATTACTGAAACTGGTCAAACCAGATTAGAATTTCTTCATCTTCCTATCCTAGAGAATAATGTATCCCTTAAATCCCTTAAATTCTTCAATCAAATTATAGTAATTAACTAATGAAGCCAATTCTTGTTCAATGTACAGCATTGCGCTCCTCATCAATAAACTTTGGGAACATCTATCATAAAAATGCACACTATTAATGGGGTGAGTGAGCACATATGGAAATGGGGCCCTTATGAGGGCAGCCTAAGTGGAGAGGCAATTTCCAGAACCCTTGAGGTCTTCTCCTCGTGTTCCTGAGATGCACCTCACATAGGGAAGTGTTGCTCCCTTGGTCTCATTGGGCTTGCACTCTCTCTTTTTTACTGCCATAAGATTTTGAGTTCCAAATTTCTCCTTCTCCCTCTCTACCCTGCACCCCAAGATGGCATACAATCTGATATAGGCTCTAAATATCCATTCGTTTTAGACATTTTCACATTAGTCATGTTGTAAAGAATTAGAACCAATGGGAGAAACCATGAGAAAGAAGAAACAAACAAAAAAAAATAAAGAGCAAATAGTATGCTTCAGTCTGCATTGACTCCATAGTTCTTTTTCTAGATGTGGATGGCATTTTCCTTCTTGAGTCTTTTGCAGTTGTCTTAGACCCTTTCAGTGCTAAGAAGAGGTAATGTCTGTCATCAAACAATGTTGCTGTTTCTGTGTGCAATGTTTTCCTGGTTCTGCTCACTTCACTCAGCATCAGTTCATGTAAATCTTCCAGTTTTTATGAAGTCTGCCTGCTCATAATTTCTTACAGAACAATAGTATACCATTATATTCATGTGCCACAGCTTGTTCAGCCATTCCCCAATTGATAAGCATCTCCTCAATTCCCAATTCTTGGCCACCACAACAAAGGCTGCTATAAATATTTTTGTATCTGTGGGTCTTTCCCCTTTTTATGATCTCTTTGGGATACAGACCTAGAAGTGATATTACCGGATCTAAGGATATCTACAGTTATAGCCCTTTGGGTATAGTTCCAAATTGCTCTCCAGAATGACTGGATCAGTTCACAGTTCCACTAACAATTATTAGTGTTCCAATTTTCCCACGTCTTCTCCAGTACTTATCATTTTCCTGTTTTTTTCAGCCAATCTGCTGGTGTGATGTGGTACCTCAGAGTTGCTTTGATTTGCATTTTTCTAATCAGTAGTGATTTAGAGAATTTTTTTCATATGACTATAGATAGCTTTAATTTCTTCCTCTGAAAACTGCCTGTTTATGTCATTTGACCATTTATCAGTTGGGGAATGACTTATATTCTTGTAAATTTGACTCGGTTCTTTATATATTTTAGACATGATGTCTTGATCAGAGACACTAATATAAATATTCTTTCCTAACTTTCTGCTTCCCTTCTAATCTTGGTTGCATTGGTTTTGTTTGTACAAATACTTTTCAATTTAAATAAAAATGATCCAATTTGAATTTTACAATGTTCACTATCTCTTGTTGGTCATAAATTCTTCCCTTCTCCATAAATCTGACAGATAAACTATTCCTTGCTCTCCTAGTTTGCTTATAGTATCAGCCTTTATATCTAAATCGTGTACGCAATTTTGACTTTATCTTGGTATAAGTTGTAAGATGTTGTTCTATGCTTAGTTTCTGCATACTATTTTCCAATTTTCCCAGCAGTTTTTGTTAAATAATGAATTCTTATCCTAGTAGCTAGATTCTTTGGGTTTATCAAAAAGTAGATTACTGTAGTCATTGACTGCCATGTGTTATGTACCTAACCCATTCCACTGATCCACCATTCTATTTCTTTGCCAATACTGAATAATGTTGATGATTGCTGCTTTATAATACAATTTAAGATTTGGTACAGCTAAGCCACCTTCCCTTGCATTTCGTTTCATGAATTCCCTTGATATTCTGGACCTTTTATTCTTCAAGATGAATTTTGTTATTATTTTTTTCTAGTTCTATAAAATAATTTTTGGTAGTTTGATTGGTATGGCATTGTATAAGTAAATTAACATAGGTAGAATTGACAGTTTTATTGTATTAATTCAACCTACCCATGAGCAACTGACATTTTTCCAGTATTTGGATCTGACTTTATTTGTTTTGTGCAAAAAGTGTTTTGTAATTGTATCCATATAGTTTTTGGGTTTGTCTTGGCAAGTAGACTCCCAAATATTTCATAGTATCTACAGTAACATTAAATAGAATTTCTCTTTCTATCTCTTGCTGTGGACTTTGTTTAGAAATGCCAGTGATTTGTGGGTTTATTTTATATCCTTCAACTTTGCTAAAGTTATTTATTATTTCAAGTAGGTTTTTTTACTTGATTCTCTAGAGTCCTCTAAGGATACCATCATATCTTCTGCAAAGAGTGATAGCTTTGTTTCTTCTTTGCCTATTCTAATTCCTTCAGTTTCTTTTTCTTTTCCTATTGCTAAAGCTAGCCTTTCTAGTACTATATTGAATAACAGCGGTAATAATAGACATCCTTTTCACCCTTGATGATATCAGAAATGCTTCTAGCTTATTCCCATTACATACAATGCTTGCTGATGGTTTTAGATAGGTATTATTTATCATTTTAAGGAAAATTACATTTATTTCTATGCTCTCAAGTGTTTTTAATAGGAAGGGTCTTGTATTTTGTCAAAAGCTTTTTTTTCATTTACTGAGAAAATCATATGATTTCTGTTAGTTTTGTTGTAGATATGGTCAATTATTCTGATAGTTTTTCTGTTATTGAACTATGCTTGCATTCCTGGTATAAATCCTACCTGGTCATAGTTTATTATCCTTGCGATAAGATGCTGCAATCTTTTTGCTAATGTTTTATTTAAAATCTTTGCATCTATATTCATTAGGTAAATTGGTCTATAATTTTCTTTTTCTATTTTGGCTCTTTCTGGTTTAGGTATCAGTACCATATTTGTATCAAAAAAAGAATTTTGTAGGATTCCTTCTTCCCTTATTTTCCTAAAGGGTTTCTAAAGTATTAGAATTACTTTTTCTTCAAATGTTTGGTAGAACTCATTTGTAAATACATCTGACCCCGGAGACTTTTTGTTAGGGTGTTCACTGATGGCTTGTTCTATTTCTTTTTCTGAAATGGGGTTAAGTATTTTACTTCCTCTTCTGTCGATCTGGGCAGTTTATATTTTTGTAAATATTCATCCATTTCACTAAGATTGTCAAATTCATTGGCATACAGTTGGACAAAATGTCCAAATTATTGCTTTAATTTCCTCTTCATTGATAGTGAATTCACACTCTTCATTTTTGATACTAGTAATTTGATTTTCTTCTTTCTTTGTAGAATATAGAAGCTGCAAAGTACTGCATGATTCTCTCTGTGGTTACATGATATTTAAATTGTTTCTTTCTGGCTCCTTGGAGTATTTTCTTCTTGACCTGATAATTCTGGTTTTTAGGTACATTATTCCTTGAAATATTCCCTTTTGGATCTCTTTCAGGAGGTGATGGATGTATCCTTTTGTTAACTAAATTACCCTCTAGTTCTAATTTACCCTCTGGTTGTAGGACCTCAGGGCAGCTTTCCTTGATGATTTCTTCAAAGATGCTGTCCAGGCTCTTTTTTTAATCATGATTTTCAGGTAACCTGAATAATATCTACTATATCTATTTTTCAGGTCAGATGTCTTTCCAGTGAGGTAGTTTACTTTTTTTTTCTATTTTTTAAATTCTTTTGATTTTATTTGACTGATTCTTGATGTCTTATAGAGTCATTAGCTTCCACTTGCCCAATTTTAATTTTCAACAAATTGTTTTGTTCAGTTAGCTTTTCTACCTCCTTTTCCTTTGGCCAGTTCTACTTTTTAAGGAGTTGTTCTCTTCAATGTACTTTCCCACCATTTGACCAATTGTATTTTTTAAGGTCTTGTTTTCCAAGCTATTGACCCTCTATTGCATACCTCTCATTTCTTTTCTCAGTTTTTCTTTAGTCTCTCTTGTTTGACTTTTAAAATCAGTCTTGAGTTCTTCCAAGAAGGCTTTTTGGACTTGAGATCAGTTCATATTCCCCTTTGAGGTTTCAGATGTGGGTATATTGATAATGTGACCCTCTTCTGTATTTGTGTTTTGATCTTCCTTGTCATCATAAGAGTTGTCTATGATCACTATTATTTTTCTGTTGCTTTTTGTTCATGGCGTTTGCTTTTTTCCTGGCTTTCAAAGTTGATCTCTGGTCCTGGGACATAGAGGACACTGTCCCAAGCTTCCTGTGCTCAGAGGCCAGAGTGGTTTTTATGTACTGAGGCCTCAGGTGCTGGCAGCTAGAGGCTGTAGGGGTCTGATAGCTTACCTGGTGCTGAACTACAGCTGGTGGTGGTGTCTGATATGTGTCTGAGGCCAGGTGAAGTTTTTCTGTGTTTCCCTGGAGCTCACAGGGTGGGAATCTGGCCAATAGAGGACTCTGCTCACCAGGGACTGTGCTGAAGCGCAGAGAGGTTCAGTTGCTGGAATATTCCTGCCCAGTGGCACACGTGGTGGTTTTCTGAGCTGGAGTCTGCCAGTTCCCTGTCTGTGCCAAGGCATGCAGGAGTCTTGGTGTCGGTGTTTTCCTGTTACACTTACACTCTGGGACTCAGGATCACCTGCTAGTTTGTTGAGGTGGGGCTTTCCACTGACTGGCTGGGACAACTCCTGTCCTGTACTGCTCCCCTTCCATGAGAGCAACAGGGACATTTTTCATTTATCCTCCAAGTCCCCCAAAGTAAAAGGCTGCTACACCCCATCTTTCTGCAGGTTCTGCTGTTCCAGGATGGTTCCTGGGGCATTATTTCTGGGTTTTTCAAGATTAGTAAGGAAAGGTGAGGAAGCCACACAGCAACAGAGTGGAGGAGATTTCTGTTCCAAAGAGACCTGAAAAACCAACACCAAAGGTCCGTCGCGCACCGGACCTGGAGCAGAGCCCAGACCTGCCTTGGCCATGTGGCACCAAGAGCAGTGGATCCGAGCAGGCTTCAGGGATAGAATCGCCAGTGGCCGTGCAGGTCCTTCCACCCACAGGCACCAAAGGTCAGTGAGAGAACCTTTTTGGCTGACTGAGAGAGGAGTGGGGTGTCTCCATAACTTAGGCCCCCTTGGGAAGCAGCAGCGGAGGCAGCAGCTGATACGTGCTCCCAAAGCAGGCAGGAGATCGGATGCATTATTGCAAGTCTCCACATAAATCCCATGAGGGAACTGAGCCCCTGTGGTGGCCCTGCCCCGAATTTGAGCACCTGAACTTAATCTTACACTGAATAGCAGTCCCACCCCCTGAAAACCCTGAGGCTGGGAAGCAGCATTTGCATCTCAGCCTCCAAGCATTGCTGGGAGGATCTGGAGGTAAGGTGGGTGTGGAGAAGAATCTCAGAAGTCAAGTAACTGGTTGGGAAAATGCCCAGAAAAGGGAAAAAAAAGACCATAGAAGGTTACTTTCTTGATGAACAGATATCTCCTCCCATTCTTTCAGATGAGGAAGAACAATGCTTACCATCAGGGAAAGTCATAGAAGTCAAGGCTTCTGTATCCCAAACATCCAAAATAAATATTCAATGGGCTCAGGCCATGAAAGAGCTCAAAAAGTATTTGGAAAATCAAGTTAGACAGGTGGAGGAAAAACTGGGAAGAGAAATGAGAGAGATGCAAGAAAAGCATGAAAAATGGGTCAATACCTTGCTAAAGGAGACTCAAAAAAATGCTGAAGAAAATAAAACCTTGAAAAATAGGCTCACTCAATTGGCAAAAGAAGTTCAAAAAGCCAATGAGGAGAAGAATGCTTTCAAAAGCAGAATTAGCCAAATGGAAAGGAGGTTCAAAAGCTCACTGAAGAAAATAGTTCTTTCAAAATGAGAATGGAACAGATGGAGGTTAATGACTTTCTGAGAAACCAAGAAATCACCAAACAAAACCAAAAGAAGGAAAAAATGGAAGAGAATGTGAAATATCTCATTGGAAAAACAACTGACCTGGAAAATAGATCCAGGAGAGACAATTTAAAAATTATGGGACTACCTGAAAGTCATGATCAAAAAAAGAGCCTAGACATCATCTTTCATGAGATTTCTTTTTCAAAGAAAACTGCCCTGATATTCTAGAACCAGGGGTCAAAATAAGTATTCAAGGAACCCACCAATCCTATATTGAATAACAGCGGTAATAATAGACATCCTTTTCACCCTTGATGATATCAGAAATGCTTCTAGCTTATTCCCATTACATACAATGCTTGCTGATGGTTTTAGATAGGTATTATTTATCATTTTAAGGAAAATTACATCTCTAAATTACATTTTAATCTGTTTCCAGCTGTGTATGTTTGACATCTCTGCTCTATATTAATGAAAATGCAAGTTCAGGCTAAAAAAATGATGATAATAGTTCACATTTACATTGTGGCAAAATTCCAGAATTCCCAGGTCAAGGAGAAAACATTGCAAGCAGCTAGAAAGAAACAATTCCAGTATTGTGGAAATACAATCAGGATAACACAAGATCTAGTAGCTTCTACAATTAAGGGATCGAAGGGCTTGGAATATGATATCCCAGAAGTCAAAAGAACTAGGACTAAAACCAAGAATCACCTACCCAGCAAAACTGAGTATAATACTTCAGGGGAAAATATGGTCTTTCAATGAAATAGAGGACTCTCAATCATTCTTGATGAAAAGACCAGAGCTGAAAAGAAAATTTGACTTTCAAACACAAGAATGAGAAGCATGAAAAAGTAAACAGCAAAGAGAAGTCATAAGGGACTTACTGAAGTTAAACTGTTTACATTCCTACATGGAAAGACAATATTTGTAACTCTTGAAACTTTTCAGTATCTGGGTAGTTGGTGGGATTACACACACACACACACACACACAAACACACACATGCACGCGCGCACACACATACACACGTCTATGCACACACAGAGACAGAGAGCACAGAGTGAATTGAATAGGATGGGATCATATCTAAAAAAAATGAAGTTAAGTGGTGAGAGAGAAATGTTTTGGGAGGAGAGGGAGAAATGGAATGGGGTAAATTATCTCTCATAAAAGGAGCAGGCAGGAGACTTTTTAGTGGAGGGAAAAGAGGGGAGCTGAGAGAAAAACATGAAGTTTACTCTCATCACATTTGACTAAAGGAAGGAATAAAATGCACACTCATTTTGGTATGAAAACCTATCTTACAGTACAGGAAAATGGGGGAAAAGGGGATAAGCAGGGTGGGGGGGGATGATGGAAGGGAGGGCAATAGGAGGAAGGAGCAATTTGAAATCAACACTCTTGGGGAGGGACAGGATCAAAAGAGAGAATAGAAGCAATGGGGGTCAGGATAGGATGGAGGGAAATATAGTCTTACACAACACAACTATTATGGACGTCATTTGTAAAACTACACAGATATGGCCTATATTGAATTGCTTGCCTTCCCAAAGGGAATGAGTGGGGAGGGAGGGATGGGGAGAAGTTGGAACTCAAAGTGTTAGGAACAACTGTCAAGTATTGTTCTTGCTACTAGGAAATAAGAAATACAGGTAATAGGGAATAGAAAGTAATCTGGCCCTACAGGACAAAAGACAAGATGGGGACAAGGAAAGGGAAGGATGATAGAAGAGAGGGCAGATTGGTGATAGGGGAAATTAGAATCCTCGGTGTATTGAGGTGGGGGGAGCAGAGAAATGGGGATAAAATTTGGAACCCAAAATTTTGTGAAAATGAGTGTAAAAAGTTAAATAAATAAGTTTAAAAATAATAAGGAAGGGTGAGAGTGTACTGCTTACTCTGCCATCTTGGTTTCTGGAACCTGGATGGTCTATTTCTTTTCTTATGCCATTTCCAGCATCTTTAATGACTATCTCTCTTATCTTTTCCTTATTTCATATCCATGTTGAAGTTGCTTCCTTTCTTTGAGGTTCAGCTCATGAAGTCCATCTTCTCCATGAATCCTTCATTTACCTACTTAAGTTTCTTATAGCAGTTTACTTAGATTTCTCCATTTAGCTTAAACTCTGCCCTTGTACTACAATTACTTCTTCCCATTAGGTTGTAAACTTAAGTAAGGCAAATGTTGCAGGAGAATTTTATCCCCAGCCCATTACATTGAAAATAGATGATTCTTTAATTATGTTTGTTGAATTGAAAATACTCATGGTATTCATGTATGGGGCTTCTGAGCTGTGTAGTCTGCAAACTTTAGCTTGAGCCTCAACCACATAGAATTTCTCTTCTTCTAAATTCTCTTTGAGAGATGATGGGTCATTTGCTTTAAATTTTTTATGATGGTCTGTTTGTTTCGGGTCATGATAAACCCTGAAAATCAACATAAACAAATGTGTCATAAAATATCATTTCTGTGCCTTTGGAGCTATGTTGGAGCCAGCTCTCTCCATTCCATTATTGGCTTCTCCAGCCATTTCGATGTCACTTGTATCTGTCTTTTGGATATTCCCTCTTAAGAAATTCTTGTTTCAGCCTGGGCAGACCAATGTCCACAGGACGGGGAAGAATATGCCATTGTGGTCAACACTCAGAAACCCAGTTCATATTTTCAAGTCATGTCACCTCTCTGAGCCTCAGTTTCCTGACTGTAAGTTGGAAAAATTATACCCCTAGTACCTTCTTCACAGGTCTATTTTAAGGATGAAATAAGGCAATGAATTTAAAGGATTTTGCAAACCTTAAGTGGAGGAAGGGAAGAAGCATTTATATTACACCTACTATGAACTAGACACCATATTAAGCACTTTTTTGCAAACATTATCTCACTTGATCTTCACAACAGCCCTGCAAGGCAGAAGCTATTATTGTCCCCATTTTACAGTTGAGGAAACTGGGGAAGCAGTTTAAGTGACTTGTTCAGGATTACACAGTCACAAGTATCTGAGACCTGATTTAATTTCAAGTTTTCCTGACTCCATGCTCATGGCTTTATTCACTTGATCACCAGTTCCCTCTAAAGTGTTATGTAAATATTTCCCTATATGTTATTGAAACCCTTTTCTGTAGAGGATACATGGATACAGTCCAGATAACAATTTCTTCTCCCTGCTTTCCCAAGAGAAACTTGGGTTATCTATGTTCAAATCTGTTCTTTCTTAAACATTCTTAAATCTATGATCCATAGTACTCTTCCACAAAAGATCCCCACAGTTTATGTCCCATGCACTGACATGGTAGGGGGAAAGAACACTGGATTTGAAATAAAAGGGTTCAAATCCTATCTCTGTGGTAACCTTTATGACTTAGACAAGTTGGTGAGCCTCTTTGGATCTCAGTTCCCTCATCTGTTAAATGAGAGAGTTGGACTAGATGACATCTGAGACCCTTTTGAGCTCTAAGTTTAAGGTTTTATGATCCCAGAACATTGACAAATTATAGACTGGAGCTCTATAGTAACCAGCTTCTCTTTTGCTTAGGTAAGTTTAGGCTTTTGTGTGGAGGAAGAAGAAATGCTATTCTGAAAATGTCCTCAATAAGAGGTGAGAAGTAGTGATTGTGGGGAGAGAAAATATAAAGGATGAGTGTTCGTTGACCTACAGAATTTTCTGTATGAGTTCTGGTCTTCATGGAGCTTATGGTCTAGTACAGAGACAGAAAACAAGCTGGGAAAAGTACAAAAATATGAAAAAATATAAAAAATATGCAAATAATATTTAAATACTACTAGAACTGTCACAATGAGTGTTGCATGCAGTAATTGCTGTGGGAGGTCATGTGATGTGCTCAGATGAAGTAGAGAGCCCTTCAGATTGGGGGAAATCAAGAATGTTTAAAGGAGGAAGTTAACTCTTAAAGTCAAATGTAGAAAGGTGAAAAGGAAAAGAAAAGACATTCCAGAATGATAACAAAAGTACAACTGAATGAAAGAAGACTTTTCACCCTCAGTTTGTACACTGGTGTGACTATTGAAGAGGATTTGGGAAGGTAGGCAATTTTACGAAAGGTTAGAAAGATAGATTGGGTGCCAATTTTGGAGGATCTTAGATGTGAAACTGATGAATTTTAACTAGATCCTGTGCATAATTTGTGAACAACTGAATCTTTTTGAGTCACTTTTTGTTAATCCATTCTGATTACCCAACTGATCTGAAATCTCGTTACTTGATTCTCAGATTTATCCAGGCCTCCATAATGTTTTATTTTGTTGTGTGACTAGAGTGGTGAACCCTTTGTCTTGCATTTTAAAAAAAGTATGTGTGAATGTGACTGTTTTGTACTAGTGACTCTTGTTACATTTTATGATTGTTTATTGGATGGATAAAAATTGGATCTAAATCCCAGAAGAAGACAACATTGTACTTCTTGTTCTCAAATCTTTCACTTCTCCTTATTTGAAAAATCTTCAAGATTTTAAACTTTGTAGTGTATTTCTACACTACACAGCACCTAGCATGATGGTGGGCACATAGTGGGCACATAAAAGATGATTGCTTATTGTTGAGAAAAGATGGAAAATACCCCAGGGGCAAACAGCTGATGTTTGCATAATTAAAAGGCAAATGAGAAGTAGAGATACAGATTCCAAAAATGTAATCAGAAAGTGGCAAAAGGAAGATAAGAAATTGCTTGCCAGTATCCCTTTGCCAAGAATGTAGACAGTTAGTCATCTGTGCATATGGTGCTATGTTTATAGGATCACATGATTTAAATTAGGAAGGTACCATTCACAGTGAGAAAGTATTGAGAATGTGATATAGGCATACAAGATATATGTATCAGCTGGTTGATCAAATGAAATAATATATGTAAAACACTTTGTAAACCTTAAAGCACTATGTAAATGTGAACTATTATCATCATTTTTTTAGCCTGAACTTGCATTTTCATTAATATAGAGCAGAGATGTCAAACATACACAGCTGGAAACAGATTAAAATGTAATTTAGAGATACTTGACAAAAATAAATAAAAATGCAATAATACATAGATAACGTTACCATGTGGTTTTCTAAGTCAATAATGGCCCCTCTTTCTATCTGAGTCTCACACACCTGGTAAAGAGAACCCCCAATGAGGAAATCCCTACAACTAATAAGATTAGTGCTCTACAAATTTCAATGACTTAATGGAAAAAATATTTATTAAGGGTTTACTATGTGCAAAACACTGTTAAGAACTAGAGGTAAAATTGTCCCTGTTCTCAAGAAGCTCTTAATCTAATAGGAAGAGGCAATATGTATACAGGAAGTTGTATCTGTAAGTCAGATGGAAAGACTCCCTGGTCTTTTTGGGACAGGGGCAAAGCAAAACAGTAATATGTATTTTTTAAAATTTCCACTGATAAAACCACACACACAGATAGATAGATAGATAGATAGATAGATAGATAGATAGATAGATACATTTTTGACACATATTTGACCATGTCAAGGATTTTGATGATAAGAACTTTCTCTTCTGGGCCATCGATAGCTACAGCTACACATAGTCTTAGAAAGTTGCTTGGAGCACAAATAGGTTAAGCAACTTGCCCAGGGTCATACCAGTAGTTTGTGTCAGAACTAGAGCTTGAACCCACTTTCTGGCTTCAAGACTGACTTTCTATCAGTTACACCATCCTGCCTCTGAGAGGTCAAAAGAGGCAAAATAGAGCCAACCAAGATGGAAGTCCATTATTAATATATAATAAATATATAAATTCCAAATAAATGGTATGTGTATATAACATTTATACATATATATTGCATGATAGTATATATTGTATGATATATAATATGCTATATGATATATATCATATAGCAATATAATATATTATAGAAATATATGTAGCAATTATATATGTATTATATTTCTATTACATATTTATATATGTATTATATTATATTTACATATGTATATATGTATTATATATAATATTTACATATTATATAAATTAACAGTAACTAACAATAGAAATATACAATTAATGATACAGTAATACATTTCCATAGTGCTTACTATGCATCTATGCACTTTATAATTATTTTATTTGGTCAACATAATGACCCTGAGCAGTAAATGCTGTTTTTACCCCCGTTTTGCATTTTGAGGAAGTTGAGACAGATAGAGCTTAAGTGACTTGCCCAGGGTCATACAACTAAGTTTCTGAGTCTGAGTTTGAACTCGTCTTCCTAAACCCAGGACCAAAGCTCAATCAATCACTGTGCCACCAGCTGCCTTTAGGACAGATGGTGCCTCCTTTCTTCACTTCTAGGTATAGTACTTAGGCTGTGAAGGACTGGAGCGGTGTTTGTTGTATGACTTATGAGAAATGTTATTTTCTGAAAGGTGTTTTTAGGGGCCAAACATCCAGCTGTGCAAATTTGTGAATAACCACTGAAAAAGAGAAGTGGTTATACTCAAGTATCATAAACTACTTCCTGTCATTGGTAGCAGAAGCTCGGTTCAGCTCTGGAGGGAAAATGAAGGAGCAGAATCTATACTCCTGAGATTCTTTTTTGAAGTTTCAATTAAAGGCTTACACTGCAGAATTCATTGTTTTCTGTGAACTTTTCCCCTTCAACAGTGAACTTCCCCTCTGGGGCATTCACATCAAAACTGAAGAAGGATTTTAGAGCTCTCATGAATGGTCCCTTGGAAGGATACCATGATGTTCCCCAGAGTAGTTCTATCCTACTTTTCCTCCCACAGACCCTTAAACCTCTTTGATTCTTCTTCCTCACATTGTTTGCGTTTTTATGGCTTTTACCTTTGCCCTCTGCTTCTGGAGTCCAGGGGGCTCTGTCCCAGACATCTTGTGCTGTGGGCTGGGGCCCTGGTTACTGATTTTCTGTGTTGATGCTGGCAGTTAGATGTTGCAGTCGTCCAGTAGTTTACCTGGTGCTGAGCTGGAGCTGGGGTGGTGTCTGGTGTGCCTGGTGTGGGTGCTTGCCTGTGTCTCCTACAGCTTAGGATCCCCTTCTGGTTCTCTGAAGTGGGGCTTGTTGCTGGCTTGCTAGGATGCCTCGCATCCTGTACTGGTCCCCTTCAGCCACAGCAAGAGGGACCTTTTCTGTTAATCCCTCTAGCCTCCAGACCTAAAAGACTGCTGGATCCCATCTTTCTGCTTGTTCCACTATTCCAGGATTTTTCCTGGGGCAATATTCTCTGGCTTTTTCAAAGTTTCTAAGGGAGAGACTTACTGCTTACTACACTATCTTGGCTCCTGGAAGTTTAAGAATCCTGACCCTTAATTCGCAGGGTTACTACACAAACTAAGAAACTGACCTTTTCTTCATAGACTGTAGAGCTGTATGTGAGCTTAGCTAGGTATCACTTGAGCTCACTGCTTCCTCCTCTTCCAGCTGCACTCCACCCTTATTGCCTTTTCTCCTTTTCCTTGGGGGCCTACTCCTCTCATCTTGGACACTTTTTCTATCTCTATCGTATGAAATCTTTCTACGGGAACATGTAAGTATACAACGGAAATGTAATTTATTCATTATTATCATTGTTATTTCTTAACAGACCTTCTGCTTTGGTGTGTTAAGCTAGCAATGGAGGCAGTATTTGCTTTTCAAGAGCAATGTGAATGGAGATCAAAGTCATACAATTCTAAGATACCAAAAGACTTCTCATAAGGCCCAAACTGTGGCCGATGTCAGATGGCCAGACTGGCCAAATACGGAGGAACTCATCACCAATGAGCTTATCACCAGGTACTGAACTCCTTGGTCATGGCATCTAACGATGTGAAAAAGAGACCAAAATGGAGAATGATGGAATGATGTCAAAGTTGGAAGAGATTATCAAGAATCAGAATCATTGGATTTTCCAAAAATACTAATTTAACTCTTAGTACTTTAAATGTGAGATCTTTATCCAAAAGCCAATGAAATAACAAAATACTAGAGGAACTGAGTCATACTGATATTGACATTAATAGTATTTTTGAAGGTTTGGTATTTTGGTTTGAATTTTTTTTTAAATAACAAGAATTTTTGAAAAGTTAATTTATCTCTTTCACTACTCTTCCCTCTGATTAAGCAAATTTTTATGAATCCCCCAATACATAACTGCATGGACTAACAAAACAAATTTCCGCATTTGCCATGTTTGAAAATGTATCTCTCTATATGTATTAATTTTTTAACTTCTCTGTCAAGAAGTGAATGTTGAATTTCATCTTCATTCTTTTGGAGTTGGCTATATTAATACACTATCAGTGTTCACAGTTGTTTTTCTCTTTAACAATGTTTCTAAAAGCTTTTGGTCTCAAGATTCCTTTTAAAAAATATGGAGGACTCAAAAAAGCTTTTGTTTATGTGGGTTATAGCTATCTATATTTATGATATAAAAATTAAAATGATAAATTTTAAAAATATGTATTTATCAAAGAATAACAAACCCATTTCATGTGAACATAAATGATATTTTAAATGAAAAATCATTATATTGCTTCCCTCGCCCAATAGTGAGAATAGAATTATTTCACGTTTTCCAGATCTCTTCAATTTCAGACCTCATGGAAGACAGCTAGATTCTCATATCTGTTTCTCACTCAATCTGTTGTGCTATGTTGTTTTGGTTGAAGTATATGAAGAAAATCTGGCCTCACAGATAAGTGGTTGGAAAAGGGAGGAATATTTTAGTAACCTTTTCAAATAGTTGTGGATATTATTCTATCATTTAAGATAGAAGTAGAACCTGAAACCAAATCAATGTAATTTACATACTGTCACATTAAAATCCGTTAGTCTATCTTTTACTTTAAAAGGATCTTTTATGCATGCAAGACTTTGTAATATCATGATTTGACCATATGGAAAACATTGGCTCACTGGATTATGCAGATCTTTCAAATGTTGACATGTTTCCTCATGCAATTTCAAAAATTCACATTTATTAATATGACCACTGATCACATAAGAAAATTATTTAGGTATTGGGAATCTATCAAATTCATGGCTTCCAGTTGCCAGTTTTCTAAAATTCTGATTTTCACTTGAAAGCTAAAATTTTGTCATTGGCAGCAAATACTGTCGGATGTTTCCTTTGGAAGGGTAGGCTCACTTTATTTTTGAGAAAATATTTGCCAAAATCCCATAGTTTGTCATTCCTTCAAGTAAATATGAAAAAGAACTGCTAATTCATCTTGCAACTCAAACGATTGTGTAAACACTTGACAATTATCATAGTATGCAAAAGTGCTTAATATTTACTTCCCATTTTGTCACATAATATTAAAAAGTATACTCAAAGGTCATAATTTTATTACTTTGTCAAGGATATTCATGAGCAAAAGTGGATTTTTTTCTTTTACATTTTAAATGTGTCATGGTGAAAAAAAATCCAGTAACAACGAGCACATTTTTATTCCAATGCTTTGATTCACACTATCACCAGCAGTTTTATCCATGAATGCCTTTGTAGCATTAGTGCAAAATGTCAACACAGTTTATCCAGGATAAGCTATGAGATTCAAAATTTATTCAACACTTTGAATATTTCGGCACTACTTATGTTTGTTGCCAAGAATTCATTTGAAAGATCTTGGATGATTGGTTGGTGCTGATACCAGACAAATACAGGTAAAACAAGTCCAGCCATGTCTCCAGATTTGTCCATTTGTAAGGCAAAATTAAAATTCTGTAGAAAAGATATCAGTTCAGTCTTCATGTTTGTAGATAAATCTTTAATTCTCAGGTGATGTAGCCTCTGAAAAGTTCCACTGTCGACTCATGAAAGAATGAGAGTGAAAAAGGCAAATAGTGTCTTAGTATTATTTAGATAATTTTGATATCTCAATTCCTCTGAAAGGGACTCAGGGACCCAAGGGTCCCTGAGGAATCTGCTTTATATTATATATTATCATTGTATAAATCATCCTAGCTTTGTTCATTTTTTCTATGTTCATTCATACAGCCCTTCTCAGTTTCCTTCAAAATTGTCCACTTCATCATTTCTTATGGTAAATAACATTCCATTATACTAAGATGTCCCTAAAAGGAGTTCTCTTAGTTCACATGTTTGGCTATCATGAAAAGATCTGCCAAATACATACACACACACACAAACACACACACACACACACCCCACCCAGAAATACTCCTTGGAGTGGGAAGCAAAGAAGTTAATTTAATTTGTATCTTCAATCAGATAGAAATATAATTTCATAAGAAACATTCATCTTGCTTTGGAATGCTTGTGATAATCATGAACAAAAAATGATCATGAAAATAATTGTTACTTTTTTCAGACAGTGAGAAGGTGGAGAAATTATGTAAAAACTCAATAATAATATCTAAGTTAAATCAACATATATTTGAATAATCAGTGACTTCAATGCTAAAGTAGACATAGGAGAAAGTGGAAAATGTGTTGGAAAATATGACTTCAGATCAAGATAAAAGGAGATAAAAACTTGTGGTCAACAAAGGCTTGAATACACGTCTTTAGGAAGAGGGCTAGACATGGTATTGCTGAGTAACAGTACATAGAGATAAAAAGCAATCACATCCAGAAATTGAAAATCTGGGTTATTCCCCCCTGACAAACAGTCTGAGAGGAGTTATTTTAAATTGATGGTTTGATGATCCTACATTATGTGCACTATTGAAATAAGAGATAGACTTAAAGCCTTGCACTCATACAGTTCAGCAGTTCTGTCATCCTTTACCATAACCAACAAGTGCTTTTTGAAAACTGGACCTTACATATTCCTTTGCTTTTCAGCTCACTCATCTGTGTCCAGTCTTAGAAGGCTTTGTATTCCTGGACCAAAGGGAAGCTGCTTCCCTGACTCCATATTTAAATTCACCTTTAAAATCTTATGGAAGGTTTGTGGCAGACATCTCTGGAAGGAATATTCCACAAACATTCTCTGTAAAATGACTCCATATTTGGAATGAGACTTAGATCAGTACCTTCTTCAGTGGATTTCTCCACAGCTAGAACAACTAGAAAGGTTCTTAGGGTAAAAGATGGAAAGGAAGGAGTCCTCCTGGATAATTGAGAAGCCTAGATACTCTCTGAAGAGTTACTGCCAAACAATCATTCTCTATCAAAAGTATAAGCACTATAGCAATGTCTGGGGGGTGACCTTGGTTGAAATCAAGAGATACTTTCCCTTCATTATTAAGCTCACAGGAAAACTCAGGAGTTAAGGGAGAAGAAGAATGTCTCAAGGAGCTCGAAATAATTTACTATTAAAGTTCTATTAATTCTAAGTTTTAATGAATATCATATTTATTTACATGTCCTCAAGGCATATAGTTCTCAACTTTAAAATGAGATACTTTTGAAGGAAAAAAATGTGCATTTTCATTGAAAAACATGTATTTATACCAAATTTACATCAATTACAAGCAATTCTCAAGTTTGATACAAACTCTATTTGAAAAGCAAGTGCCATCTATACTCAAAACAATAAGTAGCATTTAGTCATTTGGTCCTTCACACACGTTCAGTCGCTTTAAGGGATTATCGTGATTTATGACCAACAATTTTTGTAAGAAGTGTTTAGGTAGCTGTGTTTCTACCTACATTATTTGTCAAGTTACCATGAGTTTCTCTCTGTAGAAGGGTCTTTAGATGAATACTACATTGATAGGAAAGATTCTTTGGTTTCTTCATCCACAAAGTTCCCTTCATCGCTTTAAGTGCAAATAACATCAACAGCCAAGGATTGAGACCTTCAGCATTTTGATGACAATGAGATTGATGATAAAGGTAGGGCTGAGGTGCTTCTCAGATGTGGTCGGGTCTCTGGGACAGCTCCCAAGTTAAAGATAAATAAAATACCTTTGCTTGCATTAAGAAACAAAATAAAACAAAGCCCACAAGCATGGGCTCACGGTCTAAAACATAAGGATGAATAATTTATTATAAAAATATGGTGGCTTTGAAGAGAATTTGTGTTATCCCTATCATTATCAGACCATTGTCAACCTCATTTACTTTACTGCCTTCTCTTTATGACTGAAACCCATTTACAACAAAGGAAAGGGAATCCAGGGCAGTGGAACACTTTTTGGTAAAAGGAGAATGTCATTTATTCATATATATATTATATATATATATGTATATCTATACACATATAATATATATGTGTATATGTATGTATATACACACATATACATACATGCACATATACATACATGTATTTATTTACACACACATCACAATCAAAGTGCCACATTTCTCTCAGAATCCACAGATGCCATCCATCCTCAGGAAAAAAATACTCCCATGTCCAGCTAAAATATGTGCCAGATCTTCAATGTTGTTAGCACCAGGGTCCTTTTGTCTTGACTTTGAGCAACCTCTGGAATATCTGGGGGAAGAGGCAAAGCCTAAAATCATATTTTTGCAAGTAAATGCATTAGATTAAACCTCTAAATTTATTCCCAAATTATGTGTCTGTCAAAAGATAAAGTACCTGGTGCTTGTGACTACTCTTTAGTATTAGACTCAAACAAAAGCGGGGGAGGAAGGAAATAAGGAGAAGACATTAAATTATGATATAATCAATACTGTCTTTCAAAGAAGCTTAAACAAATAATATTAATAATAACTCACTTTTGAATTGTATTTTAAAGATTTCACTTCTTTCTCTTTTTTAAAATTGTGGATTTACCTTATTTGATGTGGTTTTTGTTTGTTTTGTTTTTTGCTATTTTGATGTTTTCATGGGGAGTTTAGCTTAGACATGACCACTCTTTCAGTAGTCTTATGGAAAACCATTACCATTTATTTTTTAATGGACATTCACATACTTATTTTATGCTTTTCTCCTTCCTTACTTGATCAGGAGGCATGTTTTCTACTTTCAAAAAGACATTTGGGGTTTAAGTTCTTGTTTTCTGACATTCTTCCTTTGAGATAAGATAAAATAATTTTGGTACATGACATTATTGTTATCACAATATATATATATATATATATATAATATATTTTGGAAAATAATATTGATTCTTATATATAGTCATTTAATTATAAAGTTTTATTTTTTAGATTATACTTTTGACAGGGATCATATACATTCTTAGAATAATATTTTAGTTGTTAGTTGAGTGAATACATTTTCATGTCAATAAGTGCTTTGTAAGCCTTAAAATGTTATGTCACAGTGAGTTAAATCAATAAGCCTTTATTAAGTAAGCACTTACTGTGAACCAGGTACTTATGCTAAGCACAAGGATACAAAGAAAGATAAAAACAGTCTCACCCTTCGAAGTCTTAACCTTGAATTACTCTTACCAATTCCTCTGTTATTTAATAACTATCTTATCACACTGGACATTTAGGGACATTAAATTCGATGATAATTCTAAATTCTAAACTTTCATTCTCCACCTGTTAAAGTGAATAAATTCATATGTTGACCGAATTAATTTTTTTGTTATTTGAGTCAGTTTACTTAACTTTGCTTCCCATCTATTTTTGGAAGGTCACTGGTTCATAAATGGTGCTTCCAGATGTGAAATGGAAATTTCTACTATATGATAACATTCCTGATGGAACATTTACCTCTCCGTGCCTCAGTTTACTCATCTGTAAAATTAGGAGGTTGGACTATATGACCTGTGAGGTATTTTCCAGCTCTAAACCTATTATCTTTGATCTTATGTTTCTCAAAAACTAATTAAAGATAAAGAAACTCTAAGCAAGACATAATTTCATCAGTAGATGGCAACATAACATCACTGAGATTCAGCATTCATTCAACAAGCATTTACTGTACATCCTCTATTATTCCGTCAATGAGCATATATTAACACGCAGCATGTGCCAGACACTATGGTAGCTGCTGGGCCTATAAAGATAAAAATACGACACCCCCTATTCTTAAAGTCCTTATATTCTATTGGAGGAAGCAACATACACACACGAATGAGTGTAAAATATATACAAACTACAAAGCAGTTTCTGTGAAGATACTAGTAGCTGGGTAGCTCAGGCCAAGGACACATTTTAATTGAGCTTTGGAAGACCATAGGGATCCTAAGGCAAAAGTAGATGCAAGGCAAAGAAATGAGATTGGGAGCTGGAATATCAGTTCTATCCTATGCCCTTTACTCTTTAATTTCTATTTTCTATGGATAACCTAATCAGCTCCCATGGGCTTAACCACATAACTATCATCTCTATGCAGATGAATCAAAGATTTTATATATATATATATATATATATATATATATATATATATATATATATATAGAGAGAGATTTGTACATGTATTATATATAAATATAAAATCTATGAGCCACATATATGTATGTATATTCAAACTATACATATATATGTATGTATATGTGTTTACTGTACGTTTAAGTGTGTTGCAATCTTCTCTCTCAAACTTCAAACCTTTCCCCTCTAACAAAATTCCCTGTTTCTATTAAAGGCACCATCATCCTTCCAGCATCCTAGTTTTAGAACTTGGGCATCATGTTCCGTTCCTCACTCTCCTTTACTCCGCATGTCCAGTCAGTTGTCAGATCTTGCCCTTTCTGCCATCACCACATCTCTCACATCCAGGCCATTCTCTTCATCCACACTATCTACCATTTGGCTCAGGTTTTCATTAACTCTCCCCGTGATTACTGCAACACTCTCCCAGTTGGTCTCCCTGCCTCAAAGTTCTCACTACTCAAGGCCATCCTACATAGTACTATCAAAATAATGTCCTTTAAATATAGATCTAACCATTTGACTACCCTATTCATTCATGTCCAGTGATTCCCCATTGCTTGAGGATAAAATATCAACTGTATGTTTAGCTTATAAAGCCCTTTATAACATAACCCTCATTTTTCCAGCCTCAGTGAACATTGCACCTCATCCCATATTCTGTGATCCAGGAAAAATGACTTTTTGTCTTTTCTTCACATAGACACTCCATTTCCCTTATCTGAGCCTTTGCATTGGTCATCCCACATCTGTGAAATGCATTTCGTTCTCACCTCTGCCTCATGTAGCACACATTCTTCCATTAAAGTGTAGTTTAGGTATCCCTTTCTGCATGAAGCTTTATTTGGTGCTCCCAACCCCTGGTCTTTCCTTCCCAAACTACCATGTAATTAGGGGGCAGCTAGGTGGTGCAGTGGATAGAGCACCAGTGCAGGAAGTCAGGAGGATCTGAGTTCAAATCTCACCTCAGACACTTGACACTCACTAGCTGTGTGACCTTGGGCAAGTCACTTAACCCCAGTTGCCTCATCCTGGGCCATCTCCAGTCATCCTGATGAATATCTGGTCACTAGATTTAGATGACTCTGGAGGAGAAGGGAGACTTGTGACCTGCACAGTCCTCCCTCACTCAAAAGAAAGTCAAGTGAAAGTCATGTCGTTATTTTTCTGATGGCATGGTCTTCTTCGACAATGAAGGATGAACATACTTTGCAATTAAATTATTTTGATTCACTTTGTATTTGTACTATATGCACTTATATGTTTATTTTTGTCTTCTTTTTTAGAATATGTGAGTAGAGTAGAGAGTACTGTATCCCCAGTGCTTACCTGACATATAGTAGGTACTTAATAAATCTTCTTGGGTTATTGATTGATTTGTATATACTGTTTTGTCTAGACTGCAGATTATGTGAAGGGGAGTAATGTGTAGTAAGCCTGGGAAAAGTAGATTGGAATAAGATTTCAAAGGACATCAATGTCCAAAAGAGAAGTTGAATTTTATCCTAGAGGCAATTGTAAGCCTGTGGAACTTTATGAGTGGGGAAATGAAATGGGCACCCCTGCATTTCTGGGATTTTACTTTAGTATCTGTGTGAAGGATGACTGGATAAAGGATTCAAAGCAGGAGACCAATTAGGAGGCTACTGTAACAGTTCAGGTGAGAGGGGACGAGGACTTAAATTAGAGTGGTGGCTAAGTGATTAGCTTCCCCAGTACAGCTGATGTTATGAGAGAAAGGAAGAAGATAAAATAGAGGTGGTGTTAATTTGGTAAAACTAAATGTAAAGACTGGTGCACTTCCTGTTGTCCATTTACAAAGTGTGAAGAAGTTTACTTGATGGAATTAGAAGGGCAGTTAGTCAAAGTTGCTAGCCAAAGGTTGAACATCCCCCAGTAAGCTTTAAAAAATTAGACTTGCCAACCTAGCACTTGAGGCATAGTGGAGGAGGGAGAAGCTTTCCCGGATTTACTTCCAGGAGAGAGAGGGGGAGAGAGAGAGAGAGAGAGAGAGAGAGAGAGAGAGAGAGAGAGAGAGAGAGAGAGAGAGAGAGAGAGAGAGAGGGAGGGAGGGAGGGAGGGAGGGAGGGAGGGAGGGGAGAGAGAGAGAGAGAGAGAGAGAGAGAGAGAGAGAGAGAGAGAGAGAGAGAGAGAGAGAGAGAGAGACAGGGACAGAGAAATACAGAGAGAAAGAGAGACTGAAAGAAAGAGACAGACAGAGAGATTCAGAAACACAGAAAGAGACAGAGGCAGACAGACTCAGAAAGTAGGGAGTAGAAATCATCTTTAAGGAGCGTAACCTTGGGCAACAAAGAGAAGAGAGATGACTGCTCAAGGAGGAGCTAGTTGAGAGAAGTTCAGAGTTGAGAGCTGAGCTGAGGAGAGAAGCAGACCCACAGAACCCAGTTAAATAGTAAACCAGGCGGGGCTTACTGACTAGAAGTGTTTATTTGGCCGGGAAGAGGACTCTGGGAAGCTATCAAGGAATCCCCTGGCTTTGAGAAATCCAGATGTTCCCTCTCTGGTAAACATGTATGTATGTTAATGGTCAGATATTTTGGAAGCATCTGTTGACTTTTGATTTCTCTGAAATTTTGATTTTCTCTGATACCTGTGCTTGATTAAAGTGATTGTTAACCCCTCAAAAGTTGCCTTTCCTTTTCGAGAAGCAGATCAGAGAACCTGTGGTAGCAGGTCCCCATGTGTATATTGGGGTGCTTTGCTTACATATACACAAAAATATTTATGATAGCTGTTTTTATGATGACAAAGAATTGGAAATTGAAGGAATATCAATCAATTAGGGAAGGACTGAACAAGTTGTGGTATAGGAATACTATTGTGCTATAATAAATGATGAGCAAGCGGATTTCAGAAAAACCTGGAAAGACTTACATGAACTGATGCTGAGTGAAATAGAACCAGGAGACCATCGTACACAGTAACAGCTACATTGTATGATCATCAGCTATGATAAACTTAACCCTTCTCCACAATGCAATCATCTAAAATAATTCCAACAGACTCATGATGGAAAATGCTATCTACAACCAGAGAACAAACTAAGGAGTCTGAATGCGGATCAACGCATATTATTTCCACTTTGATTCTTTTTCATGGTTTTTCCCTTTTGTTCTGTTTGTTCTTTAACAGCACGACTAATGTGGAAATATGTTATAACATGATTGCACATGTATAACCTATACCAGATTCTTTATTCTTTAACAACTTAAGGAGGAGTGAGGGGAAGGAGGAAGGAGAGGAAGGAAGCGAGAAAAATTTGGAACTTAAAATGTTACAAAAATGATGTTGAAACTATCTTTATCCATGTGATTGAAAAAATATTATTTATAGTATAAAAATAAATAATAAATCAGCAGATGTTGTACTAAGGGAGCATTATGAGGTCACCACAAGAAAGGAAATGACCTTGAGGCCCTGTGTTATCAGAGGAAGGTGCCTTTTCTTGCCCAGGTATTCCCTACATGTGTGTCTCACTCCTAGTGTAGCTGGTGATTATTCTTCCCAGTAATGCAGTGTCTATTGGTGTGAGTGTTCCCTGGATTTATGGAAGGAACATTTTATAGCTACTATTCTTACTCTTCCAAATTAGCAAAATGCCTTTACTTTGAACTGTGTTTAGCAGCTTACTGTTAAGGTTAAGTGCACTTGTGGGGCTATTAAGCTAGTTTTAGGATCATAGAACCACAGAGTCCCTTTGAATTGGAGAGAGTAGACACCACAACCTGTGATCCAACAGGGTGATCCAACCCACAACCTGTGAATACCGATTTTAGGAAATAGTCCCACACAGGCTATTGTATATAAAAAAGCAGATACATAGGAATTTCTGAAGAAAGGGTATTGGCAACTGAGGGGACAGAATAGAACTCCTCTACACAATGGCACTTTGGTTGAACCTTGAAGAAAGTTAGGGAATTCTGCCAAGCACAGAGATGAGGAGGCAGTGCATCTCAGGAATGAAAGACAAGCTGTGCAAAGGCACAGAGATTGGCGCTGGAATGTTCTGTGTGAAAAATAAACAACAGGCAGGCTCACTTATTTGGAATGAGTGCGAAGATAGACTGGAACCTGATTATAGAGGAATTTAGACATTTACCAAGGAAGCAAAGGTGGGCGACTAGAACTTCTTGAGTAGATGAGAAAAGAGAACTTATTTTAAAAAATAACAATAGTTAGAACTTCAAAAGAAAAATAAAAGTCTAGGAAAACCTGAACTCAGCTTAGCTTATTTAAGCCTCGTATCAACAGCACTACGGGTAGAGGCTCAAACTTTAGTTAACTTGGTAGGGGAACAGTAACCGTTTATGTCAATGTTAGCAGAAGGGGTGGAGGATGGATATTCACCTTCTTTCTTATCACTGCAAAAATTGATTTGAATAGACCTGACCTGATCCAGAGCCAAGATGAAAAGAGAGACAGAAGCTGTGACTGGGTCACTCATTTCAAAGGTTCATGAGCCAGTGGGTCATCCTGCTTAGTGGCCAATAAGGAGAGTGCCTAGTCACCCCAAAGCAGCCCTTGTATCCTTCATTGCTAAAGTCACACATGGCTGAACTAAAGCAACTGAAGGTTTTGTCATTCCTGAAGTACTTATAGGCCGAGCTAATGCATGGAATTGCCTAGAAGCAGGCAAAGCAGCTCTTCATGTGTCCTGTTACACAGAGGTTAAAATATGGAGAGATAGCAATAATCTAAATTTGCCAAAAATGTATGTTGTTCTTTGTTCTATAGAATGTGTGGCCAGTTAAAGATATTTATTTCTTTTAGCTCATGATGAGTTGGATGCACTTGAACAACTAAGCGACAAGAAGGCTCAGTACCTTTAGTGTGAGTTATAGTTTATATATTTGGCTTCTATTGGTTTCAATAGCTATTATGACCAACTATATGTAGAGTTAAATTGCTATACGTCCCATTTAAAAAGATCAAAACAAAATCCTTGAGAGAGGATAATTGAGACAGGAAATTGCTCATGGAATTGATTACAAAGGAATTATAGAAGTATTCTTTCAATGGTTGACAATATTTTCCTCAATGAGACAGTAACAGAAACAGCAGATCGTTCAGATTCAGGAAACTCACACTGTCTTAGCAAACCCGGGGCAGCTTTTAATTTGTCTTCAAATTGATTGGTTCTCAAAGAGGACCAAAATGAGACTGATATGAGCTCTGGATGTGTTATCACAGGTCAGGCACAAATAGTGCATAGGAATATTTGGGGTGGATTTGCTAAATTTGCACATCTTGCATTTCTTTTTAGCTATTTCAATTCTGCTTTGGTCATAGATCACAGAACCTTCTCTGATGTAGGCACGCCATGCTGAGTAGTCCTGTGTGTGTCTTCCATGCCACATAATCAATTCCACAGTTCTTCAGGGAGACCTTGAGAGTATCTTTGTATCACGTCTTCTGACTGCCATGTGAATGCCTATGCTGTGTGAGTTCTCCATAAAATAGTCTTTTGGCAAGCATATGTTTTGCATTTGTGGCCAGTCTATCAGAGTTGTGCTCTCTGAAGGAGAATTTGAATGCTTGGCAGTTTAATTTGAGAAAGGACCTCAGTATCTGGTATCTTATCCCTGTCAAGTGATCTTCAGAAATCTTTCTAAGACAATTCAAATGGAAGCAACTTATTTTCCCGGCATAGTGCTGGTATATTCTTCAGGTTTCACAGGCATACAACAATGAGATCAGCACAGTGGCTCTGAAAATCTTCAATTTGGTAGTCAGTCTAATACCTCTGCTCTCCAATACTTCCCTTAAGAGCCTCCCAAACACTAAATTGACTCAGGCAATATGTGTGTCAACCTCATTATCAATGTGCACATCCCTGGAAAGTACACTACGAAGGTAAGCGAACTTGTCCATAGCATTCAGAACTTCTCCATTTGTGTAACCAATGGTTCCATGTATGGATGGTGTAGTGGTGGCTGATGAGCACCTGTGTTTTCTTGGTGTTAATTTTTGGGTCAAAACAAGCAGTGGAGAATCAATCCATACTTTGTGGCATCTCAGCTTCAGAGGCTGCCCTCATTGCACAACCATCTGCAAGCAGAAAATCATGGACCAACACTCCTTCCACTTCAATCTTGGCTTGTAGCCGTTTCAAGGTGAAGAATTTGCCATCAGTGTGATAGCTAACCTCAATGCCGTGTTCATTCTTACTGAAAGCATTTGACACTGAAATCATCAAGGTAGAAAGCATGGGAGCAAGCACACCACCTTTGACTGGGAAAGCATGAGAGCATTGTCCATTATCCAGAACCCAGGTGAACATGCCATCATGAAATAGACATGCAATGCTCATAAACTCCTCTGGGCAACCATATTTTGACATAAACAGTATCAAAGGCCTTGGTCAGATCAACAAACATTGTGTACAGACCTGGCGTTTCTCCTGGAGCTGTCAGACAGCAAATACCACATCAACAGTTCCTCGGTCCTTTCTGAAGCTACACTAACTCTCAGGTTGATGACCATCTTCTAGGTGAAGGGTCAGCCAATTAAGGAGGATTCTGGCAAGAATTTTGCCAGCAATAACTAAGAGAGAGGACTCCCTACTCTCCCTGGTGATTGTCACAGGACAATTTATTTCCTTTGCTTTTGTGGAGGTGGACAACGGAGGCATCCTTGAACTCCTGGGGGATAAACTCCTCTTAACATGTAACTTGGAAAATTTCAGTCAGCTTTTGTACAAGTAATGGACCTTGTTCAAGTGATGCACACTCAAACCCAGTATTTTCAAACAATTTTTGATAGATTGTAGGAAATGACTTTTCAAAACAATATTGGTTGGCACTAAAATCCCAAAACTGTATTAGTTGGCAATTAAAATTAGTAACCTGTTAAAACATTATTTGAATAGAATCACAGAACCTTCGTGTTGGAAGGGACCTAAGAATTACCTATTCTAATCTAACCTATATCTGAATATGAATCTCTTCCACAACATCTTTAACATGCAGTCATTCAAACCTCTCTTAAAGTCCTCCTGAAACATCTCAGTCCCCTTGTACGTATAATTTGTTGGAAACTCTAACTGGGAGGACATTTTTTCTTACATTAAGCAAAAAAAATCTATTATTGCCCCATTTATTTATTCATTCATATAGTTAGGCAAGACTGGAACCAGGATTTTTTGCCTCTGATGCCAGCTCTCTCTATTCATTACACCACACTGCTTTTTTCTGTAATTTTTTTTTAATACAGTTGACAATGAATGAACATATTTCCCCCATACACCGGTTTTAGATTTAGAAGTTTGGAACTGCATTGAAAAACTTTCCCAACTTGGACCAACCCCATTCAGACTTTTTCATTTTTTTTCCTGCTGCATCATTTGACTTGACTTATTTCAAAACATACTGAAAGTTGCTGCTCAGTTAATTAAAAAACTACATAGTGAATTAAGGGCCTGCATTCCTTGGGACTGAGCCTAGCAATTTCAAGCAGTGGTTTTAGTAAACTCTTTGTAACAGAAATTTGAAGACAGAAGCTTATCCCTTTTTTCAGGTGAGCCCTGAACACAAAACTCTGGATGTCGGAGCTCAATTCCAGCATGGTCTCTCTAGGGTACCACTAATCTCAGCTGTGTGAATCGCAAGCCTTCTTTCACTTGATACTCTTCCTAAGGTCTTGGCCTAACTTTCTTGACGAATATTAAGAAAAGGTTCTAGTTGGCATCTATGTCTGGCAGTGATTCAGAAAATTCTTGGGCCCCAAACATTCTCTACCTTCCCTGTGGTAGACAGGAGTCTTTTATCTCTCTAAAGGAGATCATTTTACCAATGTGCTCCCTAAGGTAACATAATTCTCTCTGGAAAGTACACATCAGAGGACAAGTGTCTTTTTCTTCCCAGAGTAGTTGATGACAATGCCACCTCTATTATCCTCTTACCCCTTCTCCTCTCCAGAGCAGGAGGCTGTAATATACTGAAGGATAGAAAGATGACTGTTTTTGACATTCACCAGCTAGATGCTAAAAGACAGGTTATTGAGAACTGTAGGAAAATATGAAGAAACAGTTGTTCCTTCAACGTGACCTTGTTGGGTAAGACCATGGCCATAGGACTAAATCGGAGGGTTCCCTTTGGATTTGACGCATTCCTTGGGCAGTCATTTTAGAAGGTCTTTAAGTGTATGTTATCTGGATAGCTAAAGTGACAAAAAGACAGACTAGTCTTTGAAATGCAGGAAATATTCCCACAACTCAAGGCTAGTTGTCCATTTATCATTCTTTTATTCACAAATTGAAATTAAGGTTAGCCTTTATTTCCCACTAGGATTTACCTTAGAGAAACCTGAATTAGGCTTAAAGTTTGGCTGGGAGGGGAGATGGAAAGAGCAGGTGTTCCTACTGCCTTTGAAAAGTCCCTTCTTACCTTTTCTCACTTCTTATTCTTAGCTATCAACTAATCCCTAATTAAGTGTTAGCTGATTTACCTAGGATTTATCTCCCCCAAGAGCAATCACTGTTGAATAGAATAGAAAACTGTGAAAGAAAAAATCCTTAAAGTTCCAAAGAAATCCCCAATGGTAAAAATTTCAGTAATTGTGGCACATGGATTATTTTCTGACTGTATAATCTTTCAGGATGCCTCAGAACAGATCAGATCACATCCTGGAGGATGTCACCAACTTCTAGTTCTAAGATTTTTCCAGATGTTATGGCAGAAATACTCCCTGCACATTCTTAGGTGGCAAAATCCCTCCATGTTAATATTATAAAATCATACCATAAATGATATAACAGATGTTATACAAGCAAAAAGGCTACTTAAAAGAGTGAGGTACTCTATGCTACTCATGTTTTTCTTCAATTAAAAGAAAGGAGAGATAAATGGAATTAAATTAGATTTTAGGATTCAGATATGTCTCTTGTCAGGATTTAGGATAGTTTTTGTCATATATATATATATATATGTGTGTGTATATATATATATATATTTAAGGAAGAGATGGAATTTGCTTTAAAGAACCATAGGATTTAGACCTAAAAGTAGCCAAGCAGCTCAACACTTTCCTCACACTCTACCCTCCCCCAAACAAAAACAAGTAACAATAAATTGAACTCTTTCTATATAATGGACCAGATATTGTTGGGGATCATAGTTCTTCCAGGATGGTGGCAAGGTCATTAGTGGAGGAACATCCTTCTGACGTTGAAGAGCATTGGCTAAGAAGTGACATTTACCTCCTCTTGGTCCATAGAGAATTGCCTCATGATAACACATGGACCTTGAGGAGAGCAAGAACTATAGATAGCCTTAAAGAGAGTTCAGAGAGTCAAAGAGTAAGATGATGAGAATAAGGGGAGAGAATTCAGAACCTCAACAATAGTAAAAGGAGAGGACTTGAAGCCTTGATTAGAAAGAAAAGAGGAATCTGGAGCCTTGATGAGATGGAGGACAGGGGAAGAAGAGAGAGAGGGAGGAGGGCGGGAAGAGAAAAGAGAATACCCTTTGGGTGGTGGCAGTCTTCTTGATTGGCTCTTTGATTTTTTTGTAAGTAGTGTGCCCAAGCTACCCACCCTTTCTGCCATATTTTCAGCTGTGCTCCTCACTGCTTGAATGGGTGAGAGGGAAGGAGTTCTTTTTTTGCTCTCCCTCTTTTACCTCAACTCCAAGAAAGGGGCCGGGGGCTATTTACTTCTGTTCTGTTTGTCCTCCTCGGTTTCAATTGTTGGAGGTGATCTGCACAGACCAGAATTTTGAGCTTGAGTCATGCTGACCTTGGAGCCAGGGTTTGCAGGAATGGTGCTTCAGGTAGCTAGGCTGGCATGGAAGTCCTAGGAAGCTAGGGAGCCAGGAACTGGAGCCCAGGGAGGGTTTTGGACTCTAAGGAAACTGAGCTAAACTGTGCACCAAATTCCCTTCTCCCCAGAGACTGAGGTAGTGTAGGGAGAAGAAGGATTATGCCTCTTTTGTGTTGGGGGAGGATGTTTGTATACTTGTGATCATCTTTTTGAAGTAAATATTCCTCTATGTAAAAACTCCATGTTTTATGTTACACAAGAAAAGCTAGAAGAGAAGATGAATCTAAGTTCACCAGTTCACCTAGATCTGGAATAATAAATATATGTACATCATATTACCATTGTGACCTCAAATGAGAAGTATTGTTACAGGGGGTAATCATGTGCACTGTGGAATATCCTAGACCTATCTCTTTGCTGGTAGCAAGGGTTCTATGAACTGTACACATCCTCGAGGTAGATGAGGTCTACCAAAGGACAGTAATTTGCCATTCTCTGGAAAGTAAAGTTTCTCTGACAGTTATGAACTCAGACATGAACCTGTTCCTGGTTTTGTATTTGGAAAAGAAAACCCAGTCTTATATCCAATGTTTGATAGCCTTTGTGATTTCAGAGATGGCAAAGGCCCTTCTGGAGGGAAATCAAAGTATTCATGTATTTGTATTTCCAGTCTGTTTGTTTTTCCTGAGTCAGAGACATAAGCTGGAGAAATTTTATGGAAAACAAGAGCAAGATATTGATGTTCCTAGAATTCACCTAGAGTTCAACAATGTCAAAAACAAAATTCTATCTAGGTTCATTTTGTCAGGGTTCAGGATCCAACTGATACTTGAGTTACAGTTATATTTACCAACAAAGAAATATTCATGGGAAGCAAGATCTAGTGTACTGTGCAATTGGCCTATTTATTAAATCTAGTTCTGACTTTTTTTCTTCCTAACTTAATGCTTAGCCTTGCTCCCCCAGCACTCATTTTTGAAATTGAATGTGTAATCCACTATATTTGAGACCAATATATGGTTCTTCAAACAATGCTTCTGTCAGGCAGCTTAGTTTTTTTTTAAGAAATTATTTAAAATTTTTATTTTCAGTTTCAAATTTTCTCCCTCTCTGCCTCCTCCTCCACCCATTAAGAAGGCAAGTACCATCAGCCAACTTTGTTCTAATTTAAACTCTCCTCTCAGTTTGCCATGTAAAGGGGCTAAAATTGAAAATGTAGAGAAATAATTGTATCACTCTTGCATTTGCCATAGCATTCTAGGTCTCATTAGGCTGAATTTTCAGATAGAATTCCAGTGATTTGTTTTCTTCATGGTGGCAACCCTTGAGACAAACTGAAAAATAATCATGCAGCTTTATAGTTTGTGTTTTATGGAACCAGAGTAGAAACCTTTGCTCTTTGACTTTCTAATCTTTAGTGCATTTTTCAAGGCTCTTAACAATTAACAAGTGATAAAACTGAATAAAATCAATACTGCCTACCTAATCATCAGAAATCAGATAGCATGACTAGTGTCTTACACAGTCCAAAGATAAATGTATTTGCTGAGTGACAAAGTCTTACTGCTGGGTCACATTCAGCTTTATGGAGTTTGAGATCCAAATGGGAAGAATGCTTACCATGGAAGTGGATGCAGACAATCATTATAGGAAATGCTCAGGCATTTTAAAAATTTAAAAATTTTAAAAAAAGGTCAGCAAGATGGGAGCCTATCCAAATGCTCTATAGACACCATCACATAGGAAATCCAGTTCTTACTGCAACTTTTAACTTCCATTATCCATTCCAATAGCATCTGGCAAAGCTATCTTGTGTCCTTTGTTCAAGACAACTTCATAGTTATTACCTGTGGAAGCTCTGTCTTCTGCCTCTGTTCTCCACCTCTTACACTGACATTTACTGATTTTCTGCTGCTATTTGGCTTCTTAGCTGCCTTTCTTCAAAGTTCCTCCACATTCTTGAGATCCTTGTCTAATATGCCTTCAAGATGACCAACACATTCTTAGCTTTATTAGCTTCACAGTTCACCATTCAGGAATGGTTCAGGTAGCTGTAAGACTCCAGTCACCTTTTTCAATGGAAGGTCCCAAGTTCTTGATCTCAGCTTATTTTGGGTGATTTTCATTTCATCTCAGTCATGGATGACAATTTTGGCACCCTCCCCAACCTAAGCATCTAAGAATCTTTTCTGAGTATGAGGAGATACAATCATATCCTTTTTCATTTGATCTGTCAGTTCTAGTCATACTGTAGCTCATACACCAAGCACTTTGTCATGCAAGGTTACACTCAAGGGTAAGAGGACAGATTTGGAGATTCTTCCACAGTCCTGCCACACACAAAATTTGTTCTTGTTACTCTTACATTTATAAGCTTAAACATCAATGACATAAGCATGAGGGCAGATCTTGTAACAAGTGAGCTTTCAGTTAATACAACTGAAGTATATTGATACTAGCCCCTTACCAAACTGATTTGTTTTCTTGATCCATTTCCTAAGGGCATTAGGGTCTTATCCCTTCTACAATTATCAAATTCCTCCCCACCCCCCAGGCCAACAAAATTTATACTCATTATTACAACTCTTGTTGCCTTTGGTCATGTGTGAATAATCAAAAGTGAAAGGGATTGCTTCTTAATTCTGGTCTCCAAGGATGTGGGAATTCCTTAGCAAAAGTGGGTAGAGAAGGGTGACATCCAACTGGGGCATGGAAGTGGTACCTGGAAAAATCTTAGTGTCATTTTTATAGCTCAACTGTGTGGTGCCAATTATTCTGCTTTAAGACATCACTTCTGGGGATGGAGCCAAGATGGTGGATTAAAAGCAAAAACCCGCGGAAGAAAATGCTACTACTGTAGAGGGGATGGCTAATCATGTTATTGAACTATTAACTTTTCCTCATACTCTTTAATTCTCCTGGAATTCAGATCACACTCACACATACTGTCTCCCTGGATGTTTTTGCTCATTTTTCCATTGGCATACCCAATATGAGTGAATCAAATGTGAGTAAACCTTACAGATATAAATCAATATTTTCCAAAGTTTTGATATCTTAGAAGAAACAAAAATTCTACTTTACATAATGATTTCCACTTTATTCTTATTTTCTTAGCTATGATTTGTGATTGAAAAGTACATATTAAATGCTTTTTGTGAAAAGAGATTGAGTTTTTTTTTGTTTGGAAGAGTGAGAAGAATGGTGATTTTTCTATAAATATTAATTTACCAATACAAACTATTAGTATTTAAAATGCAGCTTTGTGTTAGGGTGACTGAATCACATTCATTTAATCAGAAGAAAAAGAAGGCATAGCTAAATGAAAGGGCAGGTTCTCCTTGGCAAAGGAGAGCTGGTTTCATAGCTGACCAAAGGTGATGAGAAACAATCACTTCATGGGACATTTGTTCATCAATACTTTGCAGTATTCATGATAAACATATGCAAACAGACCATGATCTCTGAGAGTTGAGACAAAAACGATGTTAAAATTTGTAAATGGACCAGAGAGTCAGAGAACTGGCCAGAAGGGTGAGGCACCTTATGAAAAGAGGCTGGACAAATAGAAGAGCACTTTCAGCTTATGAGGAAGAAGCATGCAATTATTTTAATGTTTGTGAATATTTTGTTAGTTTGGAGGTAGGAACAGAATCAAACACATGTCAATGTGCATTGTCACTGTACTGTAATAATGATAATGGCTGGATAATGGAAAGATCACTAGATTTGGAAGAATGAGGTTCAATTCAAATTCTGGCCACTACCTTTGTGATCTTTGGTAAGTCATTTCATATCTACAGGCCTCAGTTTCCTCCCTTGTCAAATGAGGGGTTAGATTAGATAATCTTAAATGTAATACAATTAAACATGCAATTATCATTAGACTGCTAGGTGCCACAATACGTATCGTGCTGGACTTGGAATCAGGAGTTCAAATCTAGCTTCACCTATTCCTTAGCTATATGACCCTGGGCAAGGACAGTATAGACTGTTGGACTTTGAGTGAGAGTACCTAGGTTCAAGAGGCAGCTAGATGGCTCAGTGCTAGGACACTGGACCTGGAGTCAGGAAGAGCTGAGTTCAAATCCGAGCTCAGACACTTACTAGCTGTGTGATCCTGGACAAGTCATTTAACCTCTGTTTGCCTTAATCCACTGGAAAAGGAAAGGACAAAGAATTCCACTATCTTTGCCAAGAAGACCTCATGGACAATACTGGCATCACATGGTGGTCCATGTGGTCACAAATTACTAGACACAATTGTACAGCAGTAACAACACCTCATCTTAAACCCTGGTTCTTCCCCTGGCTAACTGTGTGGCCTAGGATGAGTTGCTTAATTTCTCTGTACCTCTGCTGTCTCATCTATGAAATGAGCAAATCGTGACCTTTCAACTCTAAATTAGTTATATTTCCTCCCTGTTGGTCTTTATATTGTAATTGAATAAAAACTGAAACCTTGGCATCAGATCGAAGTAGGGAGACCCAGAGCCAGCCTCAGAACCTTGAAACCAGTGGCTTAAGAGAACTGGGAAAGCAAAGACTGTAATAATGACACAGAGGCCATGGAATGGCTGGACAGGAAGGGAAAATACTGCCTTAATTCTTCTGACCTAAGTCTGGAAGGGAACATAATACAAGTTGTCACATTATTTAAAATTATTCTTGAATTTTTAAAAAAAATTGCATTGTTTTACCATGTTAACACCAGAAAAAATCCTCAAAAGATTCTGCTCTGATCACTTTGTATTCATTTAAAAAAATATTTTTCTTTTTTCCCTCAAAAGTTTGTGGTCAACCACAAATTGCATTTGCTTCCTTAACTCTTTTAGCTTCTCCCTCATTCATGTTTCACTACTTATTCCCTCTCTAGCTGGTTAGAGTTTATAGTCCTCTTAATCTACCTCCCCTCCTACATGCACGCATACACACATACACACACACACACACACACACACTCACACACACACACACTCACACACACACGCACACACACATGCACACACACCCACACACACACTCACACACACACACGCACACACACACACATGCACACACACACACACACACACACACACACACACACACACACTCACTCACTCCAACCTCCAAAATAACCCATCCAGTCCCTGCAGGCTCATTTTCAAGATTACCAATTGCCTGCCTGAGGTCTAACTCCTGCCAACAGTTCCCAGTGCAAGGAGCCCGGACTGAGGATTTAAAATTAGAGACACTTTATAAGTAGAAAGGAAGTTCGGACTTCTTCCCAGTCAAAAGTTCTTTAGTATAAAATGGAAAAAAATTATACTAATTCCAGAAAGACTACTCTATAACTAGACACTGACCTTCCAAGTTTTGTTTAATGTATCAAAGTGGCCCTCTTTTCCAAGGGATAATTTATTTTAAATTAACGATTTACACATCTTCAGTGTGAAGTGGAGAAATAAAATGTATTTCCAAGGTTCAACATAAATGTGAAGAGTTTTCCTTAAAATTCTACTATTTTTGACATGTACTTTACTTCTGGTTCCCTTCCTAATGAAAGTAATTCATCTACTAAGTCAGCAGGCATTTATTAAGTGCTTAAAATGTGCAAGACACTGGTACAAAGAAAAAGGTCCAGATTTTCTCTGGGATCTCTAGATTTAGAATTTCAAATTTAAGCCAGGAAGCTCATTCAATTAAGTAAAAGAAAAAAAAAACAAACATTTGTCCTGCTACTCACATATAGGGTGACTAAATGTGTCCAGTGCTCCAAATCAGAGTCCACGTTTTCTGTTAGAAGCAACCCTCCTCCCTTGATCCTTAGTCCTTAACCCTGCCCCCCCATTATTATGGACTTTCTGAGTTAAATTAGCTTTATTTAATTATTGTATATATCATCCACCCACTCCCCTATACATTTTTTCTCTACCTCTTAGAGTGAAAGATCATAGAAGGTAAGAAGGAAATAGCATTTATTGCCTACTCTGTGCCAGGCCCTGTGCTAAGTGCTTTACAAATGTTATTATTCGTTTTTGATCTGCTAAATAATCTAGGAAGATAACACTATTATTATTCCCACTTGACAGATGAGGAAACTGAGACAGTCATAGTTTAAGTGACTTGTCCAGAATCAAAAAGCTAGAAAGTGGCAAAATATTCCAGTACCTTTGCAAAGAAAATCCCAGATGAGGTCACAGAGTTGGACAGAAACCAATGAACAAGAACCATGAAATATTATTTTTGAGTCTAGAAGCTTTGGTTACCCCACTTCCTATAAAACTAGAACATTGTGGAGGAGAAGAAGGGAATGTAAAGAAAAAATGTGGCACATTTCCTGCCCTTAAGGAGATTACACAATTTATGATGTCTTTATGTGATGATGAAGTTGTATCACAGGGCTAGGGATAGAACTTATGATTAGTACAGGTAATTCTTTCTTGGGGAAAAGCACTCTTTCAGTGCAGTTCAGCAGATTCTCTGAAGCTTTGCTTCTCTGCTTGTAATATTACAAGGTTAAATGACTTGCCCAGGGACACATATCCGTACGTGCCAGACGCAGGGCATGAAACCGGGTCTTCCTGGACTTAAAATCAACTCTCTGTTACTCCAAGTTCCCTCTAAAGTATGTGAGAGTTAAAACAGCAACAACAGCTGATTAAAATGAGTATGAGCTTTACATGAAATAGGAGTTAAAGACAGAGAGAGACACAACTACTATGAGGTGGAATAGATTTCGTGAAAGATATATCTTTTTTTTTAACTTTAGTTGAAAAAGTCAACCTGCTGCAAAAATAATGATGTTTATGCCAGTTCCTAAGAAATGCATTGAGTCTCCTCTCTCTAAGCATTTTGAATTCTTGCACTTATCACATTCTATCGTATATTATATTTATCTATAATTACAACATTGATGTACACTCATGTCTGACTCTTCCTGATCTTTTCTGAGGGTTTCTTGGCAAAGATACTGGAGTGGTTTGCCATTTCCCTTTCCAGCTCACTTTACACGTGAAAAAACTGAGATGAACAAGGTTAAGTGACTTGCCCAGGTTCACATAACTAGTAAGTGTCCAAGGCTAAATTTGAACTCAGATATTCCTGATTCCAAGCTTGATACTCTATCTACTGTACCACCTAGCTGCCCATTAGAAGTAATAAATATTCAACCTCTCTTCAAAAGAGAAAAGCACTTTCCTCCTTATGACTCTATAGCTATTAATAACTATGAGTATTAATTTGCATGCAATGATTCTCTTTGATAGACAGTAACTTGCCTCTGATATTTATTTCATTAGGAAAAATTGAGCCTACACCAGAAACTAATACCTCACATTTGTACATCTATTTTATGTTCTGAAAATATTTTAATATCATGTAACATTAAAATAACATTTCCTCCCAATTTTGGGAAGCACTTAGTATAAGAATTAGTATGCTATTTTATCAACAGGGAAGCAGATTTAGAGAACAGGTTGCCCACAGTTTATAAACTATTGTGTCAGAGATGGGAATTAAACCCAAACTTTTTGTTACCAACCCCACACTCTTTCCCTCATACTAAATAGCATAAGTAAGTTTAGTTTGGTCTAAGTTTGATATGTTAGCATAAGTTTTTAACAAGCTTTATAAAATATTTAAAAAACAATATTTAAACAAAAGACTGAGTAATTTTGTAAATAAAGATAAGGCAGCTAGATGGAACAGTGGATAGAATGCTTGTCTTTGAGTCAGGTAGACCTGAGTTCAAATCATTCTTTGGACAATTAACTAGCTGTGTGATCCTGGGAAAATGACTTAACCTCTGTTGCTTCAGTTTCTTCATCTGTAAAATGAGGATAACAATGGAATTTACCTCCCAGGATTATTGTAAGGATCTAATGAAATAATATTTGTAAAATAATTTGAAAATCTCAAAGCACTACATAAATGCTAGCTATTATTTATGAGTTTTTATCACAATTAGATTATCAAATAGAAGAAAATATTAGGTGTCAGTTGCCTCTTGATAGACTCAGGAGATTGGAGTCATTTTGTGCTCATATTTACCACAGTAATGGTAAGAACAAATACAAAGGATACCATGGTTGCCGATAGACAAGAAAGATGGCAATATGTTGGCATAGCAGGTTCTTAGTTCAACAGCTATGCCAACATCTTGCCTCCTCTCCAGCTCTGAATAAATGAAATGATCCCCTTCTTTATGCCTTCCAGTCCATTTCTGTTTGATAATATTTACTGTGGCTCTTCCACCTGAGGGGGAGAAAACACATTCATTAATTGAAAATGCAAGTTTGTTTTTGAAACACAGAAGCAAAGTCTTTCTTAGAAAGCCAAAATTTGAAAATTCATTTAAGTACAGGAAGGTTGTTATGGTCTCTTTTTTTCTTTTTTTCTTCTTTTTTTAAGAGCTTTGATCTAAATAAACCCTGAAAATGTTTACTGAGGCAAAATAATTAAAAAAAAACTTGAAGTCAGTAAATCCAAAAACTGATGATGGTTAATTACAGGTTATTACAACCATATTTAAAGTATATCAAAATGACTTCCAGCACACATTTTGTTTTTAATTCAAAACACTACATGTCAACTATTTGCCACTGAATTGCATCACAATAACAAAAATAACAATTTTTGCATTTAAGAAACATTTTTAAAAATAGCTTCAAGTTGAGCATGATGGTGCGCATCTATAATCTCAGCCAATGGGAGGCTGGGACTGGTGATTTCTTGAACTCCAAATTTCTGAACTGAAATAGGCTAAGCCATTTGGATGTCTGCACTAAATATTGTAACAATATAGTGAGCTCCTGAGAGTGAAGGGCCACCAGATTGCTTAAAGAGGGTTAAACAGACCCCGGTCTGATGAGCAGTAGGATCTGGCTAGTGAACTGCTCAACAATTTCTAGTCAGAGCCAAGGTAGGCCCACTCTTTTTTTTTTTTAAAGCCTTAAACCTTATAAACTCTATTTGCACAAAGTTGACACAAAGCTACTTGTTCAGTAGTGCAAAAACCACTTAAATATGGGACCTAATCTCAACATTCGTCCCACCTACTGGTTAACAGGAAATTTGTGGTTTAACGGTGTGGATAATTCAGATCTTGTGCATACACATATATACCCATATGTATGGTTTTTGAGGGGAAATTTAAGAGATCCTTGCTGTAATCATTTTTTCATAGACTTTACAACTCCAGAACTGGAGCTGAAGGAAGAATTATGAATTGATTTTGCACATTCATTTTGTGAATGAAATTCAATCTAACACTGAATCATTGTTGCAAAGCTACTTAGGGCCTTTTGGTTCAATAAATATACACTGCTAAATGAAAAGCCACACAAGAACAGAGAGAATGTGTTTAATTAAAACTAGTAATTAAGAAGACTCATATTAGACAAAATAGTTATTTGATAGGTTTCTGAGAGATACACTACAGTATCTCAGTCTAAGGACAAAATATGTAAATTAAAAATACATATGACAGCAGTGATAGAGAGGAGGGTGGCACAGATGAACACAGCAGAGCTGGTAGAGGCATGGGCCAGTTCTTCAGTGTTCCCGTTTGTGACATTGTGAAGTGTTAACTGGAGGAATTTGGCATTTTATCCTGGAGGCCATAGGGGGCTATTACTGGAGCTTTTGGAGCTGAGGAGTAAGGTGGTTAGAACTGGGCTTTGTTGTTATTGTTGTGTTTGTACTTCATTGCCAAAGAAGACCACGCCATCAGAGAAATGATGACTCGACTTGCCCTTGACTTTGTTTTGAGTGAGGGAGGGCTGTGCAAGGTCACCAGCCTCACTTCTCCTCCAGAGCCGTCGGAATCCAGTGACCTGATATTCATGTGTGGAGGACAGACTGGAGAAGGAAGATATTTGAGGCAGGAACATTAATTAAAAGGCTATTGCAATAATGTAGGCAAACAGTGATTAAAAACTCCAACTAGGGTTATTAGTCTATGAGTAGAGAGGAAGGAAAAGATGGGAGAGATAATGTGGAGGAGAATGAATAAGACTTGGTAAGAAATTAGATATGGCATATGAGGAAGAATGATGTCAAGGATGACTCCAATGTTACAAATGGTGCTTTTGATAAAAATAAGATAAAGAAAAGATAATATATTCAGTATTAGTCATACTGAATTTGAGAAGCCTATAGGGAATATGGTGGGAAATGCCCAATAGGCAATCGGTGGTTCTGAAACTCAGAAGAGAGACCATGGCTACATATAGATTAGGAGTCATCTGCATAGAGATGATCATTGAATTCATGAGACATAATGAGCTCACCAAAACAAGAGGGTATGGAGTGAGAAGAAGGCTTCAAATAGAGCTTTCTAGGTACCTTGAACATCAGCAGGGGCAGAGGAGTGAGATGAAAAGAACGAAGAGAGAAGCTGAGAAGTGCTTGTGATTACTTCGTTGAGATGAATATGTAAGAGAAAGTATTAGGCGATATAGCTACCTCAAATCTTTGCCATCTTTCTGTTGAAGCTACGCTAGAAGAAAGAGCCTTTTGGCTTTTTTAATTCCTTAACAATTTCTCAATTTTGAATGAAGTAGTCCAAAAGAAGAATATGTTTTTCTAATGATAAAAATGAAGCTAATGCTGTTGAAGACTGGTTAATTACACCAATAGTTTACAATCTCTACAATTCATATTATTGCTATAATTTTATTTAAAACATTATCAAATGCATATTTTTTGAAAATGTTGGTCTTAGTTTTTAAATTTATTATAGTGGAGTGATTAAACAAGGTAAGCTTAATTATATCTTCAAACTTTTATTTTATCAATATGAATAAAAGTTTTGAGCTTTACATTACACTACTGAGTGCTACTATATGTCTAGACAGTAATGAAAATGAGTAGGAAGGCATACCTAATGGATGTCTATGAAAATGATAATTCATATTATTTGTTGAATCTTTCACAAAGTTGGGGGAAGATTATCAATTCTCATATTACAATTCATCAGGTAAGAATTTACCTCAATAATAAGTACGAAGAATGTAGCTAGGAAGTGAATTTAAAATGAGGTGTATCTCTTTTCAATCTATTTACAATTTTCCCTCCAATCTATGTGAACCCCAATCTTCAATACTACATGATATAATTAGAATATCTATTGCACAATAAGATCTTAGTTATAAGCATTTGTAAGATCAAGCTGTCTACCTAGGTTTTTAAAACTTTGCCAGAGAAACATTTCAATTTAAATGACTGATTAAATACTTTTAAAAAAACTGGTTTGTTTTTACTCTGACAGAAAGCACATTAAGTTTCACAAAATGATAGAAGAGGAGTTATGACTGAATTTTTATAATGAATTTATTTTGTTAAATTTGAAATACAATATACTTAACTTCTAATCTTAAAAAAAAACTACATCTTATGCACAAGAGGCTGGAATGCCTCATTTTTCAAGTATGGTATTATGGAACACTTTGTGGTCCAATCAAGGACATAACTGTGGAGGGAGAAGGCTATATTCACTAAATGTGTTGGTATTGCTTTGGGGAATAGACAATTTAACAGGATGTGCTCAAAGCTGCTGCTCACTTACTGATAGAAGCCAGATGTGAGATTGCCTCACAAGGAGGTGTATTTTTTGGATGGTGGGGGTGGGGGTGGAGAATGAATCAATCTCCAGAAAACTGAAATGGAAAATCTTGTTGCTATCTGACAATGTGATGAAAACCTCCTGGGATCAAAATAAGAAGGTTAAAAATAGGAAGGGTATATTACTTTTCATCCCTATACAAGAACACAACATGGTATCATGCTACATAAATCCCCCAAACAATGTTCAGGTTACTTATGCTTAAACACTAAGAGTTGCATCACCCATTAGGTGGGATTTTAAGTACAGGCCCTTTTAAAGAAAGATATTGTGTGTGTGTATGTGTATGTGTGTGTGTATTGTGAGTCAGACAGAGAGAAAAAGGGAGACACAGACACAGAGATGGAGAGACAGACATGAAGACAGAGGGAAAAAATAAAGTCAGAGAAAAATAGAAACAATGTGAGAAAGAGATATTTGCAATTTCTTATGGTCCTTGTCAAAATATCTTTATTGTAGAATGAAAATGGTAGTTATATAGTACTTATTTTGATCTATGCACAGTAGGAAATTTTTTAAAAGGAAAAATGATAATTTAGTTACATTTAATGTAATGAATATTGAAAAAGGACTAGGACACTAGGCTAATTCATAAATGTGTAGAAATTTAATGACTTCTCACTCCCTTTCTTGATACTCTTGTTCTTGTTGAGTGTTTCAGTAGTGTCTGACTTTTCTTTGCCCCATTTGTGGTTTTCTTGGCAAAGATACTGGAGTAATTTGTCATTCCTTCTCCAGCTCATTTAACAGATGAGTAAACTGAGGCAAATAGGGTTAAATGACATGCCCAGTGTCTCATGGCTAGTAAGTATCTGAGCCCAGATTTGAACTCAGAGATATGAATCTTTGAGGAGCACAGCCAAGATGATAGCATTGAAGCAGGGACCTGCTAGAGCTCTGCCCCAAAACTCCTTAAAATACCTCTAAAAATGACTCTAAACAAATTCTAGAGCAGCAGAAGTCACAAAAGGACAGACAGAAATAAATGTCCACCTCAAGACAATCTGGGAGATCAACAGGAAGGGTCTGGGAGCAGAGCACAGTTTGGCATGGACTGTGCCAGGCATAGACACACCTGGAGCAGGCCTTAGGAGACTGAATCGCTGGCCACTGTTGCAGTTTCCAACCTTCTCAACCCACAAATTCCAAAGACAGCTTTGAATGTTAGTGGGAAGGGTCTCTCACCTGACTGAGAGGGGAGTATTGTCTGGCCCCATCCCCAGCCACAGTTCCAGCCCCAGAGCAGTTGCAGTCACTGCTGAAGCAGAGGCTGTTTCTGGAGCCCTACACTTAACAAAGAGCTCAAAAGTCAAGTAACTGGCTGGGAAAATGAGTAAACAGGGGAAAAAGAAACAGATGATAGATTCTTACTTTCTCAGTGAAGCAATATTTTCTTACATAATTGGTGATGAGGAAGATCAAAACATACAACCAGAAGAAGACAACAGAGTCAAAGCTCCTGAATCCAAAATCTCCTAGAAAGATATGAATTGATCTCAGGCCATGGAAGAGCTCAAAAAGGATTTTGATAATCAAGTATGAGAAACAGAGTAAAAATTGGGAAGAGAAGTGAGAGTGATACAAGGGAATCATGAAGAACAAGTTAACAGTTTGCTAAAGGAAACCCCCCCAAATTCTGACAAAAATAATAACTCTAAAATTAGACTAACCCAAATAGTAAAAGAGGTCCTAAAGCTCACTGAAGAAAATAGTTCCTTAAACGTTATAAAGGAGAAAATGGAAGTTAATGACTTTGTTAGAAATCAAGAAATTATAAAAGAAAACCAAAAGAGTGAAAAAATAGAAGACAATGTGAAATGTCTCATTGCAAAAATGACTCACCTGGAAAATGGATCTAGGAGAGATAGTTTAAAAATTATTGGTCTACCTGAAATCTACAATCAAAAAAAGTACCTAGATATCATCTTTCAAGAAATTATCAAGGAAAACTGCTCTGATATTCTAGAACCAGAGGGTAAAATAGAAATGGAAAGAATCCACCTCCTGAAAGAGATCCCCAAAGGAAAACTCATAGGAATATTGTAGCCCAATTCCAGAGTTCCCAGGTCAAGGAGAAAATATTACAAGCATCCAGAAACAAACAATTTGAATATTATGGAAAGACAATCAGGATAATATAAGATTTAGCAGATTTTACACTATATTTTACAGATTGAAACCAAGAATAACCTACCCAGCAAAACTGAGTATCATACTTCAGGGGAAAAAAATGGAACTTCAATGAAATTAAGGATTTCCAAGCATTCTTGTTGAAAAGACCAGAGCTGGATAGAAAATTTGACTTTCAAATACAAAAATCAAGAGAAACATGAAAAAGTAAACAGAAAAGCAAAACTGTAAGGGACTTATAAAGATCAATTGTTTACTTTCCTACATGGAGAGGTATTTGTAACTCATGAGACCTTTCTTAGTATTAGGATAGTTGGAGGGAATATAAGCATCTGTATATGTGTATGTATTATGTATGGAGAGGGAGAGGGAAAAGGGGAGGGAGAGAGAGAGAGAGAGAGAGAGAGAGAGAGAGAGAGAGAGAGAGAGAGAGAGAGAGAGAGAGAGAGAGAGAGCGCACAGGGTGAGCTAAATATGAAGGGATGATATCTGAAAAAGAAAATTAAGTGTTGAAAGGAATGTAGGAGGAGAAAGAGAAAGATAGGGGTAGAATGTAATAAATCATCTGACATAAAAGAGGCAAGAAAGAGCTTTTACAATGGAGGGAGAAAAAGGGAAGCTGAGAGGGAAGAAGAGCCTTCCTTTCATTGAACTTGGCTTCAGGAAGAAATAACCCACAAACTCAATTTGGTACAGAAGTTTATCTTACCTTACAGAAAAGCAGGGGGGAAGGGGTTAAGAGAGGGAGGAATAATAGAATGAACAGCAGATTAGAGGAAAGGATAATCAAAAGTAAACACTTTGGGAGTGGGACAGGTGAAAGGAGAGAATAGAACAAGGGCAGGGCAGGACAGCATAGAGGGAAATATAGTCTTTCACAACATGACTGTTATGAAAGTGTTTTGCATAACTACATACATATCTCTATCTATCATCTATCTATCTATCTATCTATCTATCTATCTATCTATCTATCTATCTATCATCTATCTATCTATCTATCTATCTATCTATCATCTATCTATCTATCTATCTATCTATCTATCTATCTATCTATCTATCATCTATCTATCTATCTATCTATCTATCATCTATCTATCTATCTATCTATCTATCTATCTATCTATCTATCTATCATCTATCTATCATCTATCTATCTATCTATCTATCTATCTATCTATCATCTATCTATCTATCATCTATCTATCTATCTATCTATCTATCATCTATCTATCTATCTATCTATCTATCTATCTATCTATCTATCTATCTATCTATCACCTATCTATCTATCTATCTATCATCTATCTATTTATCTATCATCTATCAATCATCTATCTATCTATCTATCTATCTATCTATCTATCTATCTATCTATCTATCTATCTAATGGTTTGCCTTCTCAGTGAGGGTGGATAGGGATGGAGGCTTTAAAAACTAATGTTCAAAACTGGTTTTACATGCAACTAGGAAATAAGATATATAGGCAATGGGGTATAGAAATTATCTTGCCCTACAGGAAAATAGGAGGGAAGAGGATAAGAGTGGGAAGGGTGATAGAAGGGATGGAAGATTAGAGGAAAGGGTAATCAGAATATATTCTGTCCTGGGGTGAGGAGATGGGGAGAAAATTTGAAATTCAAAATTTTGTGGAAGTGAATGTTGAAAACTGAATGTAAATATTATTGTGTTTGTTTTCTGTGTTCTACAATCACTTCCATATAACTTAGATATTTTACCACTCCCTCCCTGAGATGGCATATAATTTTATATAGGTTCTACACATACATTCCTATTAAATACATTTTCTACTTAATCATGTTGCATAGAAGAATTAAAATGAATGGGAGAAATCATAAAGCAAAACAAAACATAATGCAAAAGAAAATGATCTGCTACATTCTACAATCGAATTCCATAGTTCTTTTTCTGGATGTGGAAGGCATTTTGCTTTAAGAGACCATTGGGAATTTTTTAAGTTCTTGCATTGCAGTGTAGTTCTAAGTCCACCAGAAAAAATACTTGCACACTGTGGTTGTTGCTGTGTATAAAGTTCTCCTGGTTCTGCTCCTTTCAAGCATCATTTTATATAAGTCCTTCCAGGCCTCTCTGAAGTCTTCCTGTTCATCATTTCTTACAGTGCAATAGTATTCCATTACATTCACATACCACAATTTATTCAGCCATTCCCCAATTGATGGGCATCCTCTTGATTTCCAGTTTTTGGCCACCACAAAGAGAGCTGCTATAAATATTTTTGTACATGTGGGACCCTTTCCCATTTTTATGATCTCTTAGGATACAGTCTAAATAATTTTTTAAAAAAAAGATGAACCTTCCTGACTCCAGGCCCAGCACATTATCCACTGTGCCAACTAGCTGCCCCCTCAAAGCTCTAAAGTCTCTATAAATATGAACTAATGTTATTATTTTTGTTATTAATTAAGACATATACTGGGGACTTGAGATCAGTATGAAAAAGTGATTCTGAATTGTTTAAAAAGTCCTATAAACATCCCAAGGCAGACCCCCAAAAGGCTAGGACCATGGTGTTTTGTGTTCAGACACAGCTCATTGTCTGGCAGGGGTGTGCTGTTCTGCCATTGTTCTCCCCTTCCACCATACAGTTCAGAGAACATTCTTAGAGAAACTACAAACTCTCCCTTAGAAGGAAAGGGGGGATGTCTAGACCTAACAAAGAGGGAGGGAGTCCATCCTTCCATTTTCACCTTGACTCTCTAAGCTTGTGCAATACAAAGGCTAAGCTGGCATTATGAAGTCCAAATTTAGCATGAAAAGCTCAATCAAAACAAAAGAACAAGTAATGCACATGCAGCCATGATTTGTATGACCTGAAGGTGAATGAGGAGGGGTGGCTTGTTGGGGCATGGTAAAATAGGTGAAAGATCTAAAATATCCACACAAAAACCCACACAATATTAACAAAGCACAAGACTCATCTCAAGGCAACTATAGAAAGATGAACATTCTTTCATCTTAAAGGAAAAAGAGTTCTAGATGTGCTTAGATTACATGATAAACAGGTCTAAAAGTTGCAGAATACTTTTGGAACAAACAGATCTCACTTCAGAAGGCTATAGTAAAGGCTGACCTGGATTTATTGAATATAACCAAAAGTAATTTATCTCTGATCAGACACTGTGAAATAGGTAAGATCCAACAGTGCTCAAAAGGCACTCTCAGGAAACCTCAATATGAACTCAACTGAAATATATTGACAAGAAGCATTGAACAGTATCAGTGTATATTTGTTTATGGAAATGAAGGGATTTGTGATATAATTCAGGATTTGGTTGTTGCCACTGGAAATTATAGAAAGGTTACAAAAAGTCTTAAAGATTCTAATTGTGTTGATTGAAGAAGATTATTTGACAACAACAGAAATTATACAATTTATAACTTCAGGCTGTAAAAAAAATGTACTCTATCCCAGATACTTAGAAAGATATGATCAAGTGGCTAGTTACATACCATAAACTTGTTGTGTTCTCTAAAGGAGCATTCTCCATACTTTAACTACAAACTCCCAAATATTCTTGAGAATTCAGAAAACCTTACTAAAATTTGAGTATTATTAAAGAAAGAACTGTCACCTATTGGTGCATAAAAAATTAAGAATAGTATATTTAATTAAATGTCATTATATTGAATGCTCATAATCTCCAAACTACAGGGAATAGGAAGCATTCAAAGTATAGAGATATAGTGACAAAATTAAAACCACGTGGGAATAAGATAAGCATTGTCTGCTATTTGAATTGCCCAACATGTACTTTCAGACCTTCTACTCAAGATGAGTTTATAGCCCAATATTCTTATTTGTTTGAGAAAATCATTGTATCCACCTGTGCAATAATCTGTAGAACCTTAAATGAACAAGAAAAAATAAGTGGGGGGGGGGCGGAACCAAGATGGCTGACTAGAAAAACACACTTAGGCAGGGTTCTCCCCACAGCCCATAAAATGCCTATAGAGAGGAACTCTCAACAAATTTTGGAGCAGCAGAAGTGGAGAACAACAGAGTGGAGGAGATTTCCAGCCAACGGTGACCTGAAAGGCCCATGGAAATGTTGGTTGCGCCAGACAAGGAGCCAAGTGTGGAGCCCAGCCCAGCCTTGGCTGAGTGGCACAGGGTGACAAGACAAGACACTGGGAGGAGGACACCTCGGGGGTGGAATCTCCAGTCACAGTAGCGGGTCCTCAGATCCCTCAGCTCACAGGTGACAAAGGTCAGTGACAGAGTTTTATCAGGGGGCCAGGAAGGGAGAAGGACCTTCCCATAGCTCCAGCAGCAGGCAGCAGCCACAGAGCTAGCACAGTGGTCCCTAAAGAAGCTCCGTTGTTGGAGCATAAAAACCCCTGGGGGTATTGAAGAGCTGAATCTTACCTCAGCCCTGGGTGGAGGCCCTGGGGGAGCTGGTCTTTGTGTCACACTGAATGGTGGCCCTGCCCATCCAGCTTATCTGAAAATCAGCCCTCAGTGCTGACTTTATAGAACTGGAGGCCAAGTGGCTGTGGAGAGGTATCTGCTAAGATTCTGGGCAAAAAAATCCCTCTCTGCATCCAGACCAGTACACGCTTGATTGTGCCACCTTAGATGAACTGAGAGTATACCCTACTCTTGACAAAGGACCCAAAAGTCAGGTAACTAGTTGGGAAAATGCCCAAAAAAGGGGAAAAAAAATAAGACCATGGAAGGTTACTTTCTTGGTGAACAGATATCTCCTCCCATCCTTTCAGAAGAGGACGAACAATGCTTACCATCAGGGAAAGACATAGAAGTCAAGGCTTCTGTATCCCAAACATCCAAAATAAATACGCAATGGAATCAGGCCATGGAAGAGCTCAAAAAGGATTTTGAAAATCAACTTAGAGAAGTACAGGAAAAACTGGGAAGAGAAATGAGAGAGATGCAAGAAAAGCTTGAAAAGCAGGTCAACATCTTGCTAAAGGAGACCCAAAAAAATGCTGAAGAAAATAACACCTTGAAAAATAGGCTCACTCAATTGGCAAAAGAGGTTCAAAAAGCCAATGAGGAGAAGAATGCTTTCAAAAGCAGAATAAGTCAAATGGAAAAAGAGGTTCAAAGGCTCACTGAAGAAAATAGTTCTCTCAAAATTAGAATGGAACAAATGGAGGCTAATGACTTTCTGAGAAACCAAGAAATCACAAAACAAAACCAAAATAATGAAAAAATGGAAGAGAATGTGAAATATCTCATTGGAAAAACAACTGACCTGGAAAATAGATCCAGGAGAGACAATTTAAAAATTATGGGACTACCTGAAAGCCATGATCAAAAAAAGAGCCTAGACATCATCTTTCATGAAATTATCAAGGGAAACTGCCCTGAGATTCTAGAAACAGAGGGCAAAATAAGTATTGAAGGAATCTATCAATCACCGCCTGAAAGAGATCCAAAAAGCGAAACTCCTAGGAACATTGTGGCCAAATTCCAGAATTCCCAGGTCAAGGAGAAAATATTGCAAGCAGCTAGAAAGAAACAATTCAAGTATTGTGGAAATACAATCAGGACAATATAAGATCTAGCAGCTTCTACATTAAAGGATCGAAGGGCATGGAATATGATATTCCAGAAGTCAAAGGAATTAGGACTCAAACCAAGAATCACCTACTTAGCAAAATTGAGTATAATACTTCAGGGAAGAAAAAATGGTGTTTCAATGAAATAGAGGACTTTCAAGCATTCTTGATGAAAAGACCAGAGCTGAAAAGAAAATTTGACCTTCAAACACAAGAATCAAGAGAAGCATGAAAAGGTAAACAAGAAAGAAATCATAAGGAACTTACAAAAGTTGAACTGTTTACATTCCTAGGTGGAAAGACAATATTTGTAACTCTTTAAACTTTTTTCAGTATCTAGGTAGTTGGTGGGATTACACACACATACACACACACAGAGAGACAGAGAGCACAGGGTAAATTGAATAGGATGGAATCATATCTTAAAATAATGAAATAAAGTAGCAAGAGAGAAATATATTGGGAGGAGAAAGGGAGAAATGGAATGGGGCAAATTATCTCTCATAAAAGGGGCAAGTAAAAGAGTTTTCAGTGGAGGGAAAAAGTGGGGAGGTGAGAGAAAAAAACATGAAGCTTACTTTCATCACATTCAACTAAAGGAAGGAATAAAATGCACACTCAATTTGGTATGAAAACCCATTTTGCAATACAGGAAAGTAGGGGAGAAGGGGATAAGCAGGGTGGGGGGGGATGATGGAAGGGAGCACAGTTGGAGGAGGGAGCAATTTGAAGTCAACACTCTTGGGGAGGAACAGGATCCAAAGAGAGAACAGAAGCAATGGGGGGCAGGATAGGATGGAGAGAAATATAGTTAGTCTTGCACAACACAACTATTATGGAAGTCATTTGCAAAACTACAGAGATATGGCCTATATGGAATTTCTTGCTTCCCAAAGGGAATGGGTGGGGAGGGAGGGATGAAGAGAAGTTGGAAGTCAAAGTTTTAGGAACAAGTGTTGAGTATTGTTCTTACTACTAGGAAATAAGAAATACAGGTAATGGGGAATAGAAAGTTATCTGGCCCTACAGGACAAAAAAGAAGATGGGGACAAGGGAAGAGAGGGATGATAGAAGAGAGGGCAGATTGGTCATGAGGGCAATTAGAATGCTTGGCGTTTTGGGGTGGGTGGAGGGGTAAATGGGGAGAAAATTTGGAACCCAAAATTTTGTGAAAATTAATGTTAAAAGCTAAATAAATAAGCAAGTAAATAAATGGATAAATAAATGAAAAAAAGAGAAAAAAAGAAAAAATAACTGGATGGTAACTTGTTCTCATACTATTTGTATTTAAACCTCATCAAAAAAAATGAGAAGAATGAGAAAATTTTTTACATCCTTTGAAAGCTAGTTTAAGTGCAATTATTAAGTGATAGCTATTGTAAACTAGGTCTACTGTATGCAGAAGGAAAAAACAATCAGGATTTCATTCAAAAAGACCTGTACTCAATGTGTCAGAAACCAAGACTTCCTTCCTGAGATTATAGTTTTTGACTGACCTAGAAAGTTTCCCTTCATTTTTTATAACTCTCCAAATGTTTCCCATCTTTCAAGACCTCACCTTTTCTACAGTTCCTTCTCTAGTTAGTTCAATGCATAGAGATCTTTCCATTTCTTGAACTCTGTTCCTTAATGCCTTATACTATTGATTTGCAAATTTATCATACATCATCTCCTGTCATTTTATGTATTACTTTCTTGGATGATTATTTGATGGTTTCACTATTCAATTTTTCATGTTGTGTAATATAATCTGTCATGACCTACAAAATCAAAATAAAGTAGGAATGATGAAAGAAGGCAATCACTTTGTGGAAAGAAAAATACAAGAATGCTTACCAGGATGATTCAGATCAGATTCAGATGGCATGATTCATGATTGAATCATGACATCCCTCAAGAGAATGTAGAAGAATCTGGTTTCTTTGTGAAAATTCATTCTGAAAAGTATCAAAGGTTTAGAGCCAGAAGGGACGTTGGAAGATATCTATTCTAACACTCTCACTTCACAAATAGGAAACTATGTTGTGGAAGAATTAAGTTTACTTGTTTGACTTCACAGAGATGCAACACAGCCAATATTTGAATCCAGGTTCTATGAATACAAATTTAGCATTCTTTCCAGTCTGCTACACTGAACTCCAAACATTCTGTTGTGTCTGGATTTTGAAGAAAACTCATGATAATTTTAAAAAAAATTGGATCTGTGATTCTATCAGTAGAGTGTACTCTTAGTAAGGAACACCTTCTCTACAACTCTTGGAGAATTTCCTGGTGGCACTAACAGATTAAATGATTTCCCTAGTGCAAGAATTCAGGTGTTCCTGTCCCTTAGGGTGGCTCTCTATGCACTACGACATGCTTCCTCATGGTAATAATGGCTGCTATTTATATTGTTTACACATAAACTACCTTTTTTGATCTTAGGTTTGTTGGAATTTAAATTGGAAAGAACTCTCTTTCAACTATTTTGTCCAACCCCTCTTTTTATAGACATGCTTTCCTAAGCATCTGGTTGGCATAGTGGATAGAGTGATGGGCCTGGAGTCAGGAAGACTCATCTTCCTGAGTTTAAATCTGGGCTCAGACACTTACTAGCCATGTGACCCAGGGCAAGTCACTTAACCCTCTTTGCCTCTATTTCCTTATCTGTTACATGAGCTGGAGAAGGAAATGGCAAACCACTTCAGTATCTTTGCCACTGAAAATGCCTCAACGACAGCAAACCTAGCTGGAGCCCAAGGTCAAATGTCTTCCCTGAGGTCACACATGTAGTAAGCAGCAAAGCAAGGATTTAAACTCAGAACCTCTAACTCCATATCTTAGTTTTATTTTTTCAAATAAATTTCACAGTAACCCTGTGAGGTAGCGTATGAATTACCGTCATTTTATAGATAAAGAAATGGGGGCTTAGAGAGGTTAACTGACTTGCCAAAGTCATATGGATAGAAAATTGTAGAAGAGATTTAAATGATCTTCTGACTCCAACTATGGACATCTTTCTACTTTACTATCCTGCCACACCTAAAAGGAGAAGTATGAACCTGAAAAAAAGATTATTCAAATGACTCATAGCTAAAGAACTATATGACTCAATTTTTCCAATTTGTCTACAAATATTTGGGAATTTTTTTTTATTTTTTTATTTGTTTTTTAAAGACAGGAAAGACTTTTATTCTGGGACCAAAGGAGTTCTTTTTATCTTGTGACAAAATTTGGACATCGCCAAAGGATTCAGTAACACTTTGAAACGCATCTATCATGTCAAACACATATCAGAAAAGAGAGACATTTTTCTCTCCAAAAAAAACCCTGGCAAAAACCAAAACCAGATTAACACTCCCAAATACTAAGATTTTCTGACTACCTATGACATGTACTCTAAAGCCAAATATGCTAAATGCTGATAGAATTGTCATAGTCCTTGAAAAACTGAGTCTAGATGCCATAGATAAAGACTTTGCTTTTGTATTTGTATCACCCATGCTTAACTAAATTCTAGACATACAGTAAGCATTTTATAAATACTATTTTTCACTTATTCATTCATTCCTATGTTTCTCTGCCTTTTCTATAATCATTGTTTTATGATGCAGTAATGTTTCATTAAATTAGAGTACCACAACTGGTTTAGCCACTCCTAACTGATTGCTTTGTTTCCATGCTTTATGACCACAAAATTATACATATATTTTCAGTATATGGGACCTCTATTTCAGTCTTGACCTATTTGGAGTATCACTGGAAAAGGGATGGATATATTACTGCAACTTCAAATATATGTCAGGTTCTATCAAAAGATGAGACATAGTCTAGAAGTAAAGCAACAGACTCTGGGCCCTTAAGTGTACGCTTGAATGATGATAATAATGGTTCACATTAACGTAACTAGTTAGATTTTACAAAGTACTTTCATTGTAAGAGATCTGTGAGACATGTGGTATAATTCTACTGCAGAGATATCTGCAATGACCTGTATTGCACAAGGCATATAGGAGTCAAATGAGGAGATTATAAACGATGCACCATCACCTCCAAAAGATTAGGCAATTGTTCACCCCCCTTCTAAAGGGAAAGGGGAAAAGGTCTTTTGTATTTTCATCTATATAAAAAACCCAATCCTTTTGATGTTGTTTTCTCTTGGTATCTCTGTTCTGTGCCTTTTCACTCTATCAGTGGTTCCCCATTGTATCACACTGCCTCTCTGCAGTGAAGTGATACCTCTGATATAACAAAGAGTTGCTCAGTGTTCACATGGATCTTTGAATTCCTTGTTGAGGATATTCCTTCCAAAGATGAAGATTGCAACTTATTTATGCTTTTTCTTCCTATGTGACTCTTACTGATATCTTCTTATAAATTTGCCATAGGAAATCAACTCCATGTTCTATGTAGCTCCCTTTCTTCTTTCTTTTGAGATTGTGTAATGGTAACTTAATGGGAAGATCTTTCCCATTCATTAATAGGCCCATGTGACCTGCCCGGGTCTCATGGAAGTATAAGTCACATGGAGCCTGTGATAGGAGGAATTTGCTGAACAGGCAGAACAGGAAGGGTAGAACAGGAAGAGGCAGAGCTAGAGCAGAATTGAGGGAAAATTTAGTGAGAGAGCAGTCAGAACTAAAGGATGTAAGCAAGCAGGCAGCTGGCTAGCATGAATGAGAGAGCTTGTTTATAATTTTGTTTAAAGAAACCTGCTTGTGATTTGTTTAAGGGAGTTAGTTTGTGGGAAGCCTAGCAGGAGGGAAGGCTTGGGGCTGGTGTTGCCCTCTGCATTGTTATTGCATATAGAGTATGATGAATCTGGCTTTCTAATGTCTGAATTAATGTTTTAGTTCTGTCTTACATTTGAAGAGTCTGTTGTATTTCACGATTCGTAATTGCACCAGGATATTCATGACTGCCATAGACACTTGCTGTGAATATCACATTGGCACTATACATTACAAAGATACCAGGAAAATATATGAGTTGTCCATTACTCTTGATTATAAACCAGGTGATCTTTTTTCCCCACTCAAACATGTTGTTGATGAGACTGTTTACTACATTTGTTCTTCACAGTTCTTTCTTTTTGATGTTTTGTAACTTGTTCATACTCCCCATGTACCTATCTGTTACTCTCGGAGTTATATTCATTTTCAGTTCTTTGGATACTGTAGAGTTTCATAGTGAGCAATCATAAAACAACACTAACAGAATATTAGTTTTTAAAAAACAGAGAATGAGAATTTAAAGTCATTGAAGGAACTTTCCCAAAGGTAATGCATATTAACTATCATTCACTTCTGGGCTGTGTTCATTGTCCATTTGCAATGTCAGTCTATCTATCTATCTGTCTATATATCTACCTACCTTCATATGTATATATATATATATATATAGTTCCATATACATAAGCATATATTGTACAATATGATATTACCATATATATGTGTATCTCAAGGCTAATCACTCCTGTCATACTTCACACATACATATACAGTCATATATACATACATATGTTAATGTGTGTATATGTGTACACACATACATACATGCATGTGGTAGCTTTGTAGGTTGTCTATTTATAATTTGTCTAACTGTTATTTCTGAGGCTGAACTGTTCTATCAAACAGGGTTTGTGCCAAGTTGCTTTGCCTGACCCTATCCAACCAAATGTTTTGGCTCAGCTTTTGGGTGCTTTAAGGATGATGAAGAAATCTCTTAATTGGCCACTGAGCAAGAAGATCTGCTGCCTTATTTGCTCTTTCAAAGGGAGTGACCCTTCCGTGCTCTTTGACTCTATGGATTCATGTCTTTCTGGAGAGGCTCTGCTTTTGATTAGGTACAGAGTCTCCTTATTGGGTGAGTAGCTTCACTAATGAGAGATATGGTCAATGCAAGTGGAGAGAGGAAAGGAATCAAGGCTTGAAGGGCACTCAAGCTCAGCTGACAGAAATAGAGAGTGAGACTGAGGAGAGATCACTGAGTCTGAGCCTCTTTCTGCTTAGTGAACAATAAGAAGACTGCTTCATCATCCCAAGCACTTGAGTGCTGAGCCAGCAGATCTGGGGGGCTATAGGAAGCAGGCCTAGCAACTTTGCACATGCTTTATTAAATTAGTGTTACTTTAATAAGACAAATTGATTAGATACTTCAATGACCTGAGATTAGTAAGTTAAAATAACCTTCTTATTGCACTTAGATCCACATTGCAAGTAAACATGAAGTTAGATAAGCTCTAGATTAGAATGTTTCATTTCTTTAGAGGGAAGTGAGAGCATATTTTCACTTTGAGAAACACTGAAATGGAATATTTTGTCTTCATATACAAGTAGACTAACCTGAATAAAGTTCTTCAAATTAAAACTCTTCAAAAATAAAATATTTTCCTTTATAATCCTTTGTTTCTATGTGTTTACATGTAGATGTATGTACACATACATGTATATATGTGTATGTATCCATAGCTGGATAGAACCTACTCTAACATCAAAAGAAAGAAGACTTTGAAACATTTTCCTTGCTATGAATAGCCATGTTAATGACAATCCATACAGCAAAGAAATTACAAAATACAGATAACAATAACTCGGAATGAATACATTAAATTCTTAGGATATTTAAAAAAAAATAATTTACTATGCTGGCTAAGTTGGTCAGCTATATTTAGTATCTTTCAAGTTAAAAATCTCAGCATGTTACAGCAACTGGTAAAGGAATAACCAAAGGGGTTTTTTTGGGAGTTCACCAAACTATATGCCACAACAAATATAATTGATACCTGTTTTTGACCAAAAAAAAAAAATTTCTCTGTGCTAACATGTAAAAATGGTTTGTATGGGGAACATCTTTTCTAATGATAAAAGGTCCTGCTTTCTGTAGGTATGCAGAGAGGAGAGATCTTTTTGGAGCAACAGATTATAGGGGATTGAAAGAGGATTCCCTGATGAAAGAAGTGGGTTTTTGGTCTTCCAGTTACCATCTTAAGCTGCCTCGACAAGGTTTGAGAGGTTTCAGCATGGTAGGGAGTCCCAAGAAAACAACCCCAAAGTGACAGTTACAGAACTACTGGTACCATCATTGCCACAAAGAATACACAGAGTGTTGAGATGTTGCCAAGGCTCCAGCAAATATGATATTTAGAAACAATGACCCCTTTGGCTATAGGTTTTAAACTCACAGAAGGCACCTGTTTACTTGAAGGTCAGTGACTCAGATTGTCAAAAGTGAATTACTCACGCAGCTCCAGTCTGAATGAGGAAAGTACAAAAGGCAGGGAAGAACAAGGCCAAGTCAGGATTATTCCCTGCCAGCTTCCTTCCTCTTCCCTTCTTTCTAAAGCATAAAAACCAACTAAGCTACCTCTATACTGCAGAAAACTTTGTGATTCGAAATATTTGCTTGAAGCCATACAATTTCTAACGATATCAGTGGTTGTACAGCTTCCAAATGTTTTTTTACTGATTGATTTGATGAATGACTAATAAGTTTGACCCTCTGCATGTATATCAAACTAACCTTATAAGGGCAGATTTAAAACTATTAAATACATATCCCTCTGATGTGATTAAAATGGGAACAGGGAATCCATGATGTGCACTGTTTTATTCTCAAGTATTCTGCTCCTTTTCATGAGGTAATTTCTTTTTCAACTATACATATCTATACATATTATACACGCACACACACACACACGCACATATATATATACACACAAAATATTACAGTTATAGATACTATCTGGCAGAATAGTATCTTTTCACTTTTTTATCCTTTTACCTCCTGCCTGTATTTTTCCTTCACATTTTCCAAGTGTCTCCTCTGACCATTTTTGCTTACTTTTATTGCTTGTTTTCATTCTTTCTTAGAACTAAAAAAGTCTTAAAGTTCTAAGTTCAAAGGGTGGCATTAAAGCTTTTAAGCTCTCTGTTCTTAATGATCTTACAAGAGATGACATGTTAGATGATGTTTCCAGTGATTAAGCAAATGACAGTAGCATTACTATTCTCATCTGATAGATAGCAAACATTTTCCTTTTCTTTAATACTTATCTGACTACTGAAAACTCTTGGCTATCTGTCACAATGACAAGGGGAGTATATTAGTACTTTGGGATTGAGGACTGGGATATATAAACTCAAAAATGAACCCCAATCTAACAAATATTTTAGGATTGGATCTACTCACCCATTGGATGTGAAGTGAGGATTAATATCTAACTTCATTAAGTCAATTAATTAATACCTAACTTTAAACCTTAATATACAAAATTCACTCTAGCTGAGGCACTGAGAGTAATATTGCTCATTCTCTTGGCACTTACTACAAATGAAAATATTACACAAAATAAGCCTGTTGCAGGGCTGAATTGGATCATACTTTCTAATTTCTGTACTAGTAAATACAGAGCATCTAAAAATCAAAGAAATATTTTTATTGGCCACGAATTAAAACAGAGAGGAAAAACATATTGATGAAAGATATTATAGTATATCCAAGTATTTCATTCTCAAACTACCTGGGCTCAAGTTACACACACACACACACACACACACACACACACACACACACGTATGTATATATTGTGGGCTCAGAAACGCCCCCCCACGTTTTTTCGAAAGAAGTTGATGTAGTCATCCTATTGGTCTGGGAAATGCAGCACAAAATAAACAGGATAGCAGACAGTCTGTGTTTTTGTTTCTGACTGTTCCTCTCTGTCTCCTTTCCTCTGCCTTTCATCCACCAACTTACCTGCTTACACACGATTATTAAAAGCTTTGGCGATAACTACATTGCAAAGTGCCAGTAGATCTCATATCTCTTCATTGTGCCAAACTAGAGGCAATCTCAATAAGGTCTTCTTCATTTCTTTCCCTGGAGATTTTAAAATCTATTCCCTTGGCTATGATAACTCAATAGTGTGCAGAGAGAATGGGAATACTAGTTTATATGAAAACTGCCTCTTTTCCACACCACCTCATCAATAGAATTCAACAAATTGCACTAAGTGCCAGCTGTGTGTAGAAAACTGTGCTAGACATTGGAATAAGTAGAAAGTTTACATATAAGGCAACTCCTGTTCTCATGGGTACTGTATCTTTGTTACTTGTCAAGAAAAATCTATTTAGATTTTAAATAGTTATCAGTAGGAATTGCAATTCAAAGTTCCTTTGGTGTGCTTCATTGCATGGAAAGAATACTTTAAATTGCAAAAGAAACAAAGACAAATGTTCTTAAAATGTGGAAGGTTTATCAGACTATTTTTTAGGGGAACAAATCCATCATTAATGTATTTCATGATTGAATTTCCCCTCTTACCCATAAAATCTATGACACACTTTTAATAGTTGAATCAATTGTTTTCCTCGACTAGTATTAATGTTTTCTGGTGCACTTGTTCTTCCTATAGAGTAATTTTGATCTTTGAAGGCTTCTATTTACACACTATAGAATAAGGTCATATAATATCAACTTTGCCCCATCAGCACAATTAAAAAATTTTAAGTAAATTATAAACATTTTTTATCCTTTTAAAAGACAGCAAGGAGGGCAGTCAAAAAGTGTAAAGTCTGAGCCAACTATTCCATACCTTTTGGAATTCTGCATAAGTGACAGAAAGAAATGGAAAAAAGAAATAAAGAAGACAGCAGGGATCAATCTGAACTAACACTCACAAATTCTGGCCCCATTCCCTTGTCTAAGCATACACATTGCATTTTAGTCATCTCATTTTTAACTTGACAAACTGTGACCATGAGTCATTGTATAAAAGTGGTTGATATGCTCTGTTCAACAGATATTATTCTTATATAAGTGTCACTTCCATAACTTTATCAGTTAATCAGTTTGGATATGTTTGCTGTTAACCCATGGCGGCCCAAGGGCACCATAGGGGCTGAATAAGGTCTGGAGTTCTGAGTTCTAGACATAGTTATGTCAGCAACTAGCTGCATAATATCCATTGGATATCAGTTTTCTAATCTGCAAAATGAGGTGATTGAAATAGATGATCTCTAAGAAGCCTTCTGGCTCTATAATGCTTTGGCATCTTTGAGTTCACAGCAAACATTCTTGGTGTGAGGAACAAGATTTTATAGGCACAAGTGATCTGATGAAAAGGACATTGTGGTTAAGTGGAGAGCTGAGGTCCTATGAGGGTAATTTAGGTCAAATAAGAGCCTCTCTTTGAGGGAAAATAAGCATTTAAATCCTAAATTACAGAGAAGGAGTTTTAAGATTGATCAGATTTATAATGTTAGTGCTCAATTCTTTTGTCTTTGCAGATACAGTCTAAGATGAAAAGCATCACAGGGGAGGGTAAAATGGAAATAATAAATTTTTCAATATTCTTCATCCAATACTGAAGTACCTAAAATGTAGTCCTTGAATTCAAAATAAGGCCTAGTAGTACCAGTTCACAATTTATGCTGAAGAAGGTAATTATCCTCCCATGGATAAGTGCACACTTCTACCAAGTATGCTGATCCATACAGAATAACAAACTGTTCCAATTATTATATTCATTTTATATCTTGTGTACATGATAGCACTTAAAAAACCCCAATATTTAAGTGTTCTAAAAGTCTTTGCATTCAGCTTAAAGCTTTACAGAGACTTTTGGGACACGCTGTATACTTGAGTGCTCAAATTAATGTCTTTGTTGCTTGTTATAAAAATCTCTATATTGTTTTAAGGCCATTATGATTAGGGGAATCCTATTTGAATGAATGCAAGAGATATGTGTAAACATATTGCTTGTTGTCGCTGTACTGTCACACCCCTATTGGAAATTCATGCTTATTAACAATTATAACAGGTTTTCTTCCAAGGCATTATTAGATAATATTTTCCTATGAGGACTGGATTTTTTACTGAATTGTGGGGAATCATAGGTTATAGGATTAAAGCATTTAGAGCTATAAGTTTATGGAGTTCAAAGCCCAGAGAACTTAAGAGACTTTTCCAGTTGAAATCAGGATTTCAGTCTAGGTCTTTTGAGTGCAGATCCAATGCCGTTCCAGGGCAGCTAGGTGGTGCAGTGGATAGAGCACCAGTGCAGAAGTCAGGAGGACCTGAGTTCAAATCTCACCTCAGACACTTGACACACACTAGCTGTGTGACTTTGAGCAAGTCACTTAACCCCAACTGCCTCATCCTGGGTCATCTCCAGTCATCCTGATGAATATCTGGTCACTGGATTCAGATGGCTCTGGAAGAGAAGTGAGGCTGGTGACCTGCACAGCCCTCCCTCACTCAAAACAAAGTCAAGTGCAAGTCATGTCATCATTTCTCTGATGGCATGGTCTTCTTTGGCAATGAAGAACGAATACACACACAATGAATTCCACCATATTTTACTGCTCCTTCATAGAACCACAGAATTTCAAATTTGCAAGGCAGTGTAGAGGCAGCAATTCAGTTCACACTTGAACAAGAATTTCCTCATTATTTACTCAACAGATCTCTTTGATGAATGATCTCTTTGAAGAGGAATCTACTATGTTCCTACATGGCTCATTACACTTTTTCCTTACATCAAGTCTAAATCTGCCTCTCTGAAACTTTTTCTCTTTTTCTCCTAGGTCTGCCCTGTTCTTGTTACCACTGTCCTTGGCATTGCCAAATAGTGCAACATCAGCAATTATTTTTGTCACTGGAAATGACATTAAAGAATACCCATTAGCATCATCTTTACTGCTGCATCTTAAAGACCTCATAGACTTTCCATTTGACTTGGAGCTGAAACCTCCTTTATTGCCTCCCCCATTTCAGTGTGAATACCTTGAAATCAAGGAGTTTCTCAGCTTTTCTCTTCATATATCCACCACTTAGTAGAGTGCTTTGAACATAGTTAGCATGTAATAAATGCTTTTTTTTCATTAATTCCTTCCACAAGATAGTCCATCAAATACTTAATTATCATGCCTTTCTTCTCCTTTTCCCCACCTCCTACTTGTCTTTTATAGGCTAAACATTCTAGTTCCTTCAGTCTCTTTTCACATGGCATTATTTTGAAGTCCACCATTCACTTGTCCTCCTCTGGACACTATTTAATATTTTATTAATATGTAATACCTGTAGTAAACATAACATACCAGTTGTTTGACCAGGGAAGAGTACAGTGGAACAATTACTTTCCTGGTTCTGAAAACTATGACAAAAATAATATCAACAAAAACACAGAATCACAACTTATCTCTTTTTGCATGTGTTATGACAGCTATATTGAAACTGTGGTTTGCATTACTGGAATTTCATAAACCAAAGATGACTGGAAGCAATGGATATTTGAGGACTCATAAATGTATGTGGTTTTAAAGTATAGAAAGTCATATTTTAAGCCCCATTCCCTGTCCCTCTCCCTCCACATACTATACCTCACAAAGTACCTTAGCCAAAGACATCTATAAAATGTCACCCAAATCTAGTAAGTATTTATTAGATACCTATTATGTGTAGTACAAGATATTCTCTGAGGCACTATGATGGAAATCTGGATTACAAAATAAAAACAGAAACAAAATAATTCCTGTATCGAGGTGCTTATATATTTTACAGATGGGATATAACATGTAAACAGGTAAATATATACATGATAATATGAGGAAAAAGAGAATTATGATAATTAGGGGGAATCAGGAAAGGCAATCCCTGAGAACTGAGAACTCTGAAAATAAAAAGGATAGAGATTATATTGCAAAGGAAATGTGTTTGTGCTCTTTTTTTTTGAAAACAAATATTAATGTCTTCAAAGTGTTCTACCTTCATTTGGGGATAAACACAAAATCCCAATCTCAAAGTTTCAGAGATGGGCAGAGCCAAAGAAGTCACCTAGGATAAACCATACCTGGAGAAACACCTCCTTCAGTTCCTCTTATATCCTGCTGCACTGGAAGATGCCATGCCACAGTGCCGACTGGGTCCACTACAAATTTATGGTAACTCTCAATTGTGCCTATGCTGCAAAAAGGCAATAATTTTACTCTTTCTTAATTAATTCTTTACTCTCCCTATAACCATGGCTGTTCCAATTTTGTTTCTCTCCTCAAACCTTCACAAACACTCCTTTCCCAACCTTCAGAACTGAGGAGTTTGCTTTCTACTTCAATGATAATCAAAAATGATCCAGGGAGCTCCCTCTTGCCCCTTCCCTTTGACCTTACATTGTCCAGACATCATCCAATGCTATCTTCTTCTTTGCTCTAGTCTTTGATGAAGACATGGTGCTCATCTTTGTTAAGGCCAACCCCTCTATGTGTACCCTTGATTTCCTACCCCTTTCTTCAGTAGATTACCCCCACTATCATTGCTCCTTCTTCCAAATATTCAATCTATTCCTGTCTATGGGTTCCTTCCATGCTACTTATAAAGATGCCCAAGTCTCCTTCCACCATTGAAAAAGCATCCTCCCTTCCCTGGCTAGCTATTGTCCTATTATCGCTTCTCCTTCCATCTCTCCTAAGCTCCTTTAAGAAGCCATCAACACTTATTTTCTCTAATTCCAATCCTTAATCTGTTTTCTGACCTCATTCCTCGAATGAAATTGCTCTCTACAAAATTACCAATAATATTTTAATTACCAGATATCTTGGCCTTTTCTTCATCCTCATCTTTTTTGACCTCTTTGCATAATTTGACATGGTTGACCACCTTTTCTTCCTAGACACCCTCTTCCTTTTTTATGTGATGCTTTTTTTCTTAGTTCTCCTCGTACCTGTTTGATTATCCCTTCTCTGTCTCTGTTTCTAGATTGTCATTTATGACATGCCCACTAACTGTGGGTTTCCCCTAAGTCTCTGTCCTAGGCCCTCTTCTCTTTTTTTTCACTGCAGTCTCACTTGATAATTCATCAGTTCCCATAAGTTCCATTAACTTTTTCCTTTATATAGATTCTTGGATGGCCAAAATCTCTCCTGAGCTCCAGTCCCATATCACCATCCTCCTATTGAACAGTTCAAATTGAATGTTCCTCACACATATCAAGTTCATTATGTCTACAGTAGTGACTCAACTTTCTCCTTAAACTCACCCGTTTCATAAACTTCCTCATTACTAAAGAGGGCACCACCATTTCCCTAGTTACTAAGATTCTCCATCTCAGGGTCTCCTCACTTTCACTCACTCTACATTTCCAATAAGTTGTCAAATATTGTTATTTCTTTCTCCACACGTCTCGTGTGTTCCTTTACCTGCATTCACGCAGCTGCCACCTTAATTGAGACCATCAACTACTCTCAACTTGATCATTGTAATAAGCTCCTATTTGATTTCCCTGCCTTCAGTTCCTTCCCACTCCAAGACATTCTCCATTTAGTTTCCAAATTGATTTTCTTAAAGTACAAATCTGACCATATATAACCTCCTATTCAATAAACTGCAGAACCAAGAGACAGCAACAGCAATATTGTTTTAAGAGAACTTTGAGCAACTAAGTCATTGTAACTATGATAAATATCCAAATTAACACAAAAACATATATATGAAGGAAGAGAGTATCAGCATCCAGGGAAAGAAATGATAAATAGAAGTATGTATAGAATGGTTTTACAATGGAAGTGGAGGTGGATGGGAAGAAAAAAGGGGGACAAAGAATTAAATAGAAATTTCTCTGGCATTTAAAACTCCTCAGAATCTGTCCCCCTTGAGCCTTTCTAGTTTTATCTCTCCAATCATTCCGTGGTCTTGCCACACTGGCTACTTGTTACTTACACAGCATTCTCTTGTCTCTTGTCTTTGAGCCTTTAGTGACTTTCTAAAATGCTTGAAATGCTTTTTCTCCTTTTTCTATGTCTCGGAATCCCAGGATTTCTTCAAAGACTCATCACTTTAATAGAAGTTCTTTTCTTCTCTTCCTTTCCTTCTTAGGTTAACTGGTGTGTTCTTTGCATGTAATGTTTATGTGCAGCACCCACACTCCCATATCTCCCCCTGCCACTCACTCACTCACACACACAAACACACACACACACACAAACACACACACTGCAAACAGCCTTCCTTGTTAAAACGTCAGCTCCTTAAAGGTAGGAACTCTTTTCACTTGTGCCTTTGAATCTCCAGTACTTAGTACAGTGCACAGCACATAGTAGGATCTTAGTTGATGATGATAATTGATTGATTGCTTAGAGTCAAGCGGAACAAGTTCAATCCCTCTCCCTTCTAGTACTTGAACTCAGCTATTCAGTTTGTCTAGTTCAGGAGAGCCAATTGTTAAATTTTCAGTGTGAGCTTTTACACTGGAAATTAAGCAAATGCTACAAGTCAGGGCTTGATGTAGTGTTTTGTTAACTGTCCTGACTTAAGAAATGATGGAGAAAATGTTGATAATGCAGATTAAATTTACAAATATGTCATGACTACATGTTTTCCTCCTGGAGAGCCAATTGTTACACATTTACTAGCTCTTTGCTTGTAATCTTGATATCTCTAAATTTTCTCTTATTTCAGGGTAAACATACTCAATTTCTTCCATCACTACCATTATGTCATATTTTTCAGTCCTCTTACTATCCTGGTGCCCTCCTCTGAATGTCACAATTTGTTAACACTATTGTTAATATTTGTTTCCTAAAACTGTACATAATAGTCCAGGTATAGTGATAATAGTAGGGATCATATGATTTAGAGGTAGAAGGAACCTTAGAGATCAATCAACTGTTGTAATCCATTCATTTTATAGAAAGGATTCTGAGACAGAGTTTGTGATTTTTCAAATTCACATTTGTGTCAAGTCGCAGAACCAGGATTTCAATATAGGTGCATGAACTCCAAATACACAGTATTTTTCATTATGCCACAATATTTCTCTATTACATCGCTTGCTCCAGATAGTCTGCCTTTTTCAGTGCCAAGAATGTATGTTTTTAAAAATTCTTATATTCTTTTTGCTAACATCGTATTCATTGTTTATAGTTGGTATTTATTAGAGATATTTATCTATTGTTTTCCTTCTCTACTTTGTCTCTCCCTGGTTAAATGTCAAGTATTTGTATTTTTATGTCATATTTATATCATAAGAGAGGCTTAGTAACTTTTGTAACAGTTTAGAAAATAGTGGAAATAATCATTCTTAGAATGATAGAATTCATTTGCAATTCCATCTAGTGCTGGGTTTTGTGTGTTTGTGTGTGTGTGTGTTTGTTTCTCTCTGTTTTTATCTCTCTCTTTTTGTCTTTGGCAATTATTTTTATACCTTGTTCTATTGTTTATTTGTTTTTTTTCCTGAAGCTGACTTATTTAAATTTCCTATCCCTATCTCTACTTCTACTAACCTAAGTATTATAGTTTTATAAGCATTTATTGATTTACTTAGCTATCAATTTTTTGACATATAGTTGGGCAAATGTTTCTCATCGTTTCTTTTATTTTCACTTCATTTAATGTGAATTTTCCCATTTGTTTTTTATATTGGCAATTTGTTTTCCCTTCTCTTCTCTTAATCAGATGACTAATGATTTACCTATATGATTATTTGAAAAAAAAAAAACCTTCTAGTCTTATTTGTCTTCTCAGTGCCTTTCTGTGTCTGTTTTTGTCGATATTTTTTTTATTTTCAGAATTATTTTTGCATTTACTTGGATTTCATTTGTTGCTTTTATGATTTTTACTTGTATGCCTAATGAAGTAATTCCCTCTGTCTCTGCTGTCTCTGTCTAGCCACAGCACCCTTCTTCCTACTTACTAAAAGTAAATTAGCGTTAAACCTTTCATCACCATTTAGCCCTAATTGCTTCAATGCATTTATCTTTATAGATTTCCCTTGACTCTTGTGTTTGCATTTCAAAGTTTCTATTGAGCTTTGATCTTTTTGTCAGGAATGTTTGTAAGTCCTCTCTTCTATTAAACATGTACCCCCTGTCTCCGCCCCTGCCCCCTCTCAGCCCCCACCCCCACCATAAATTTGTATTCAGTTTTGCCTAGCAGGTTTTTCTTGACTATAAGCCTTTGTGTTCTGTTTTCTGGCATATCATATTCCATGTTGTTTTTTTTTTTTCTTTCATAGCAGTAGCTGCTAAGTATCATGTACTACTCACTGTAGTTTCTTGGTACTTGAACTCTTTCTGTCTGACCACATTCAGCATCTTGTTTTCTTTTACTTAGAAGCTCTGGGTTTTGGCTATGATGTTGCTGGAAATTTTTGTTTTGGGATTTATTTTAGGAGGCAGTTGATAGATTCTTTCTACTCTACTTTTGCCTTTTTGTTCTAATAGAATTTTCACTTATGATTTCTTGACCCATGTTATGCAAGTTTTTTTGTTTCAATATGATTTTCAAGGAGTCCAAGTATTCATATATTCTCTCTCCTTACTTTGTGTTTTTGATAGTAGAAACCTTACATTTTCTTCTATTTTTAAATTTTTAATTGGATTCTATTATTTATTTTTATCTCATGAAGGCAAAGATTTGTTCCATCCTAATTTTTAGGGAGTCTGTTACCTGAGTAAGGTTTCCAATTTTTGTTTTAAGTCATTTATCCCCCTTCCAATTAGTTCCCTCAGAGATCTTATTTTTATTAATGAATTTTTAAAAATCTCGCTTCATTTCTTCCTGCTATATTTATAATTCTTGCAGACAAGTCACTTTTCCCCCTGGGGCTCTCCTTATAAAGTTACTTCTTTCTTCTTGTTTTACCTCTTAGTGCTCTCAACCCATAATATTCTTTCATGATGTCTTGTGTCATCTGTTTACATGTAGCACCAACTTCTGCTTCTCTTTTGGCAGGGCCAGGGTCTGCCTCTTCAATATTTTAGGATTACTTAGGGTCCATTTGGAGCTGGGCTTGATTTTCAGGGCTCTTTCAACTGCACTCCATCTCCTTTTGGGTGTCTAAACTCAGAGTATTAGCATTTCTCAGGATTTCCTGAATTGTCTCAGTTCAGAGCCCTGGGGTTTTTAGGGAAAGTTTGCTAGGGTTGAGACTTGATGGGAGGAACAGAGGAAATAACGAACAAACAAAACAAAACAAAAACTGTTCTAACCACTTAAACTCAGTCTAAGTCTCTGATGTTTTCTTCTGATCTCCCTAGATCTGTTTGATCACTTAGGACTTCCTTGCAATCTGAACCAAATACCTCAGAGTTTAAGTACGTCCAGAGCACCTGTGGTTACAATATGGACATATTTCTGACTTGTTTGCTTGTGCTTTCACTGGCTTCCATAGCAGAGGGTAGCCACAAACTTCTGACTGTCTGTATAGTTCTGAGCTGGATGAAGAGGCTCATTGATGTGTCTTTGGATTTTTAAAAATCATTATTTGATATATGAAAAAAAAGGAAATAAGCATTTATTAAGTGCCTACTACATAACAGGCACTATGCTAAACAAACACTTTACAAATGTTGTCTCCTCTGATCCTCATAGCAGCTCTGGGAAGTAGGTAGCTTAAGTTCAAATATATTCATATGTATGTATATGTGTGTATATCTATATATAATATCTAATATCTATTTCTATATCTCATTCACATATAGTGAAAGTACACTATTTCAGGAAATAATAAAAAATAATTAGCACAACTCAATGTAAACTACAAAAAGAAATTGAAGCTGGACCCCTACTCTTATCACCAATTATGTTATCAGCAAACATAAAAAGTATATTACAAAATAGTGTTAGAATCTGACAGAGCGCTCTAATTTTAATCCAGCTCCCGTCTTCATTTTTTCAAAAAAAGATCAAGTTGTAATCATGGCATAAGATGAAAAATGGAAACCCTGACATAAGCAAGATTCCTAATTAAGGTACTTGATGATCTCTTTCCTGGAGCACTAAAAAAGTCCATTGTTTAACAATAATTTTATGATTTGAAATTCAATTTTTAAGAGAGAATGCCACAAACTAAAGTTTGAGATGTTTTAGTTATTGCAGTACTGTAAATGTAGCTACTTTATGATTGCTTCTTTGTTTAACTCAGCCTTTAATGGCTCCAAAATGGTTTCATCCAGCACGAAGTAATAGACATAGCGTTTTTGTCCAACTAGTATGTATCACATGGATCAAAGAACAATTTAAAAGTACTCCTCAGTGATGAAGTTTGCCTTCCTTATAGTAGTGAATTTCTAAAACTGACTTTTCTTTGAAAAAGTAATAGTATAAATATAACCTAAGGTGAATATACTCACCTATACACACAAAAAAACTCATCAACAAATTTTATCTATAAAGTATCAGATATCAATGACTTTTAGAATCAATTCAATTTAATTAACTTCAACAAGCGTTTATTAAGTTCTTACTACAAGAAATGCATATTTATATGCCACTTGCCAGCCTTCTTTCAAAAAGTCCAGAATTAATCAGTAATAAATAATATAAATCTCCCAGGTAATATATTGCTTAAAAAGTACTTTTCTCCGCTTTATAATGTGTATTTTTCCTTTCCTTCACTATTCCTAACTTGACATATGTATTTAATAAATTATTTTAGCTGGGAAAGTCATGAATTGACCTAAGGACCAAAGAATCTACAGCATATCCCATAATTAGTATTCTGACACCAAAGTTACAAAACTGAATCTATTCAAAAGATACACTGTGTAAGATTTTAGTAGCCACATGTAGCAGTTGTAAAGGGATGGGGTGGTGACCAGGTTTATTCAACCTATTTGCTCGTCACTTTACTGCAATCTCATTGCTGAGTTGGATCTTCTTGGGAAGTAGTATACAAAAATATGCATTTTTTCCTTTGCTTTTGGTTAGCTTTGAGTCCCCCAAGTCAGACACTTGTGGAAGTGTTTGCTTTCTAATATCTCTTTTTTGGAGATGTTACCCTCCTTCAGTTACTTTCTTCCAACTCTATCCCCAATAAATAAAACTGAACCGGCAATTGCCAGTAGTTATCACTGATTATAAGACAAAATAAACCTTAAAAACAAAGAAAGGTAAACAGCTTCTACCACCATGCCCAGAAGAATGGGAATATTAGGAGAGCAGTGTTCAGAATCCCAGGATTTAATCACAGAACATGGGCCAACAACCAGAAAAAAAAGAGAAGAGGACGGATTCCAAAGGTAGCACTTTTCATGACTAGAATCTCAGGTATAGAAACTCCTAGGGTACAGAGGCACCCCACAGGGCCTAGTTACAGTACTAGCTAGCCTGGGCCCTCCACAAATTCAGGGTTGAGGATGAGGATTTTAGTTCCAATAAGAAGAATATGTTCATACTATCGACTCGTTCAGGTTTAAGGGTTAATTGCATTTTTGAGGAGGACCAGTGACATCACGGATCATATTTGGACTTGAGAGTGAGTTGGATTTAAGTGAGACATGAGCCTTACTCTCTCTTTCAGAGTTGTCAAAGTACAGCGGCAAGACACAAGTCAGAACAACTGGCAATGGAATGGGATGCAGCACGTGACCTTTGTATCTTCAGTGTGCTGCATAAAGCCTGCTTCAGTTGGAACAAATTGTTCTCATCTGCCCATTCTGCTGCCCTCCCCTAACTCACTGATGGGTTTGAGGTTGGTTACCCTCAAGGGTTAATTATCTGACAAGTCACAGGAGACCTAGGTCTATTCAACATGTAAGCTGACCAACATATTCTGTTACCAGGGAAACAGGAAAAGTGATTACACCTGTGACCAGATGACAGTATTAATGCTATAGATGATGCACCTTACATATAATTGTATATATTCATTAATGCATGTAGTAATTATTACATATTTGTGTAATATACAATTGCTTGTTAGCTATGCATCATTTTGCAATTTGTCTATTTGTAAATGTGCTACTATTCAGGTATGCTCTGTTATTATGTAGACACACTGAAATGATTATTGCATTGGTTTTTATAAAATACATTTGTACAATTTTTCTGCTTTTTTGAGATTCCCCAGCATTGCTGCTCATTTAACTTCCAATTCAATTTATTCTCTGGACTGCTCTTTCTTCCCAGTTGACTTCCTCCCCTTTATGAATGTTCTTCTTGTCTTCTCCAATTCGTTCCAGCTCACCTTTATATTTTATCTTCTCATATTAGAATGTAGGCTCTTATAAACAGGACCATCTTGTTTTCTTATATTTGTATTCCCAGTGCTCAGCACAGTGGCTGGTACATATTAAGCCCTTAAATGCTTTCTCTACCTATGCATATTTACTTGTAAAGATACGAGTATACTCGTGTGATATATGTATATAATATACCCTGCATTTAAATTAGAACTGTAGTCGCTAGAGAGCTATCCAGAATTTGAGATTATGGTGTGTTCATCCTTTGTTGCTGAAGAAGACCATGCCATCAGAGAAATAACGACATGACTTGCACTTGAATTTGTTTTGAGTGAGTTAGGGCTGTGCAGATCACTAGCCTCACCTCCTCCAGAGCCATCTGAATCCAGTGATCAGATATTCCTCAGGATGACTGGAGATGACCCAGGATGAAGCACTTGGGGTTAAGTGACTTGCCCAAAGTCACACAGCTAGTGAGTGTCAAGTGTCTGAGGTGAGATTTGAACTCAGGTCCTCCTGACTCCTGCATTGCTGCTCTATCCACTGCACCACCTAGGTGCCTGAGATTATAGATGAAAATGTTGAAATACACCCTGCTTGCTTTGTTGACTACATTAAATATTTAAAGGAGGGGAAGAATGAAGTAGAGTATGTCTTGAAAGAATAGGACCTAATCACAGAATAGGGTCCAACATTAGTGGTAACATGTGCCTTTACCAGGTATTCTCTTTATGAGGTGCAAGTAAGTCCTCACAATGGATTAGAAAAGAACGTGAGAGGAGGAAGAATGATAAGTCAATATCAATCAGACTATCCGAGGATTACTTTCTAGAGATAGAAAAATAATAGCAACAAATTTCATCTGGAGTAAGAAAATGTCAAAAATTTCAAGGCAAATAGTGAAAAAAAAAAAGTAGAAAGAGGGCCTAACAGTGTCACATCTCAAACTATATAACAAGGCAGTCATAATCTAAATAATTTGGTGCTGGTTACTAAATTAAGCAATCAGTATAACAGATTAGGCACATAGTGAAACAAAACCTCTAGTAACCATAGTATTTCCCAAACCCAAACTGGGGTTTTCTTTATAGAAAGAGAAAACTGGACAAGAGTATGGCAAAAATTAGTTATACTCCAATAGCTCACCATATTCTAAGATTAAACTGTTAATGGATACTTGACATAGAGATAAAAGTTCATAAACAAATCAGAAAAGCAAGGAAGAAATTATCTTCCAGGGAAAGAATTCATTGTCAAAGGATAGAGATGATCACAGAAGACAAAATAGGCAATCTTGATTGTATATAACTAATAATAATAGCTAGCATTTATATAACACTTCAAGGTTTTCAAAGCATTTTACAAATATTATCCTTGATTCTCACAACAGTCCTACGAAGCAGGTGATATTTTTATCCCCATATTACAGATTAAGAAAAGGAGGCAAACAAAGGCAAACAAAAAAATGACACTCCCATGGTCACACAACTAGTGTCTGAGGCCAGATTTTTGCTCAAGGTCTTCCTGAATCCAGTTCTAGTCCTATCTACTGTACCACAACCAATGCAGTTAAAGTAAAAGAGGAGCAGTTAAGTAGGAAAGAAATGTCTTTGTGGCAATTTTTTCTTAGAAATATCTCTCTAATCTGCGAATTATATGATGAAGGAAAGGTAACTTCAAAGGAAGAAACCCAAGCTATCAAAAGTCACGTTAAAAAAACACGCCAAGTCACTAATGATTAGACAAATGCAAATTCAACCAACCTTAAAGTTCTTCCTCATACTCATCAGATGGGCAAAAAGTTGACCCCCCCAAAAAAAAAGGAAAATGACAAATGGTGAAATTTTGAAGGGGTTACAAGCAAACAGGCAAATCAGGTATCTTTGTGGAATTCCAAATTGGTGTAATTTGGAACTATGACCCCAAAGTTACTAAACTTTTTACACCCTTTGACCCAGCCATACAACTACTAGGCCTATACTCCAAAGAAATTAAAAAAGAGGAGGAGGACCCTTACATACAAAAATATTTACAGCAGTTCTTACTCTAGTGTCAAAGAACTAGGAACTGAAGGAACACCAATTAACTGGGGAATAACTGAACAAATTATAGTATATGAAAATAATGGAATATTTTTACCTTATAAAAATGATATAAGCCATAATTTTAGAGAAACTTGGAAAGACCAGTATTAACGTGCAGAAAATAATGACAGCATTGCAGAGACAAACAACTTTAACTTTGAAGTCGGATAAATACAATCTCTGGAAACAATTTCAAAAGACCAACTAGGAAGCATGCTACCCACTTCCTGGAAGATAGGTAATGAACTCACTCTAACAAACATTCCTGGACAAGGGCCACTGTGAGAATGTATTTCAAGAACTGACTCTAAGAATGACACGGTTTATGCAGGCTGAAAGGGATTACCTGGTGTGACCACATCTTTCACAGTTAGTTTAGAGTGTCACTGTTGGGTCCTTATTAGAGATCAGGTCCTAGGTTTTCAGGTATTACTCCCATATACATTCTTAAGCTATACAATCTCTTACGCATATGAACAATCTATCATCTATCTATCTATCTATCTATCTATCTATCTATCTATCTATCTATCTATCTATCCATCTGTATTTCCCCTCAGGTTTAAAGAAATCTGAATAATGCTATTGACTTTACACAAATAAGAGAGTTTTCCCATTTATGTAAACTTCTTTTAACTTTGGATTTAAATCCAAGGCAAGGAAATGTAGAATTTGGCTGTAACTGTGGGTTAATTCAGTAGACTTGATTTTCTAGTGATCATGAAGACTCACATGTGTATGGCTGAGGTGTGTACTTCCTTGTTTTCTCTTAGAATGCATGTAATAGATAAAATAATTGTACTTTGCACAGACCCTGGCACATTTTGTTTTGTTATTCATTTGTGTGTAATTTTTCATGGACCCCACAGAACATAACATGCCTCTATTATCACTATCTCTTGAAGCCTGTTCAAGTTCTTGTTCATTGTTTCTATGATACCATCTATCCATCTTATCCTCTGCTGTCCCCTTTCCCTTTTGCCTTCCATCTTTCCCAGCATCAGGGTCTTTTCTTTTGAACTGTCTTATCATTATGTGGCCAAAGTACTTTAGCTTTGGCTTCAATATTTGGTGAATAGCTTGAATTAATTTCTTTAAGTATTTACTAATCTGACCTCCTTGCTGTCCAAGAAATTCTCAAAAGTCTTCTCCAGCACCACAATTTGAAAGCATCATTTCTGTAGCTCTCAACTTTCCTTATAATCCAACTCTCACAGTCATACATTGCTACTGGAAAAAGCATAACTTTGACTATATGGACCTTTGTCAGCAAGGTGATATATTTGTTTTTTAGTATGCTGTTCAGATTTTCCGTAGTTTTTCTTCCAAGGAGCAAGTGTGTTTTAATTTCGTGGCTGCAGTTGCTGCAGTGATCTTTGAGCTCAGGAATAAAACTCTGACATCGACATTTCTTCTCCCTCTATTTGCCAGGATAAGGTGCCAAGATCTTAGTCTTTTTTTGTTAAACTTTAAGCCTGGAACATAGCAAGCACTATATAAATATTAGCTATAATTATTATGTAGGGTATAATGAGACAGTGAAACTTTTGGTCATATCTGACTCTATTGTACTTGTTGACTTAATATATTTAAGTAAAAAGGAATACTATGACTTTTATAATTTCTTTGTTTTCCTCTTCTTTATCTCTGAGTGCAAAAAAAGAAAAGATAAACAAAATGTCTTTGACAAAAGCTATACAAAGAGAGAGAAGGATCCTGGTCTATCACTGTTTAACAGAAGGAAATGACTCCAAAGCTAATTAAGACTATTTGAAATCCCCCTTGACCAAAGTGATATCACCACATAATAATTTTACTCTAGAATGGATCGGTCCTACTTATGACCTGTGTGATTTCTACATAACAAAACATGGAATTATTCTATAATTTATTTATATTCACCCTGTATGTTATATTAAAAAAAAGTTAGAATGTGCTCTTGCTTCACCTCTAATTTTTACAATCCCTAAGCTGCTTACAAAGTCCACCTCAAGCTCCATTTCCTCCATGAGGCCCTTCTTGATCTGCTCTAAGTACTGATGCTTCCCACCAACCCCCTGCCACAAATTATATTGAATTTACTTTGTATATATTTTATATTCACTTTTATATATTCATATTGTTTCCTCCTAATAGAATGTAAGGAGGGACTGATTCATTTTTCTCTTTCTGTCCCCAGTGTCTGCCACATAGCAGGTACTGTTTTTCCACTGACAGCAAGTTACATATTTGATCATACCATGGTTACGTATTCTCTGTGCTTGGAAGTTATTTTCAAGCACCTTCAGTTGTGTGTTGGCCCTGTCTGGGTTTTTGCTTACTGAAATAGAGAATCCCCAGTGAAATCGTTCAAGAATCCAATATAAAACAAGTTAATCTAACAATACACTTTTTACTTGTTCTCATTCATCCAGACAACCTTGCAAGAGGAAAAGATTCCCCCACCCCCAAAACGTCTTCGGCTGAAGTCAAGCTTTGATGACTCATCGTGGCGTGGGAGTGACCCTAAATGCTCAGAGGCAATGTCAGGGGCACACAAGCTCTGGCAAGTCTTACCAAGCTCTAAAGGTTTCAACACACAGGCCAAGTAACAGAATGTATATCCGTCACCTGGGGAGTGGCCTACTTACATTCATAAAAGCTTATCAAAAGGTTGGGGGCATAAATTTTTCAGCCATAGCTACTGTTGAAGACCACCTATCAATGAAGTATTGCTTTAAATTATATTTAGAATATTTCCTTTGGCTGTGTAGGCATAATTTTCAATGCTTGTAACTAAAGTTAGCATAACAGATCACTTCTACCTTCACAGGCACCTATAGCAAGTTGGGAATTCATTTAAACTATGGCATGCTTAGACAACAAATATTGCATAGCTGAGTCAATAAGAAACTTTCCTTAAAGGAGATGACCTAAGGTATAAGCATGAACCCTAGGAAAAGCAAATATTTGATAATGAGGGGCCATCTGTGGAGCATACAAGTCTTGTCCTACTCACTACTTGATGGCATCTCAGGCCTGACAATTCCCAGCTTCCTGAGGACCAGACTGGGTCACTAAGCTCATCCCCGTAGGGAAAGGAGGACCCAGGAAGGCTTCGTTGACCAATTTTCTTTGTAGCACTGCTTGAGTATAATATACTTTACATAACAGTGAATCAATTGCTTGCTTGCATACACAGCAACTGTGTTAGATTGATCCTGGTCAGAAACACACATACAATTATAAATGGATAAATAAACGCACACATATAATGTGTTTACATATACACGCGTACATGTATATTGTGAAGGATGAATAATAGCAATTACAATATTGAAAGATTTATTTATCTTTGTATGTATGTTTCCAGCCAGGAGGAAAATATACACACATATGTATATACTTACATATATGCATTATTTATGTGTTTATATATTTTTCATTGCGTATATATGTGTATCTGTGTGTATTTTTTATTGTATATATATTTCTGATCAAGAGCAAGTAAAGCAAACATAGATGTAGATATGGATATAAATATATACACACATATGTATGCATGTATGTGTAAACATATGTGAATATACATACACAATACATACATTGTGTGCTATATAGGAATATAACATATACATGTATTTCTATATGTATGTATATATCCAGAATATATTTAATACAAACCTGCTTATATGCTATATATACATTATTTTTGTTTTTCTCTGGCACACTCAGTGACTTTTTATACATTATATATGTGTGTAAATGGAACAAGCTTGACAAAAAGATGGTTAAAAAGTTTTCATGACAGTAGATTTTACAGTAAAATGATCAAAATTCTAATAGGTTAAGTCTCTTGTTTCTAATTTTGCATTTTTATTTAATTAACATTGTTAATAAAGTTGAAATAATTGATCCACTAAAGACTCTAACATTTTCAAATAGTTTTGCTTCAAATAAGAACATATTAGACTTTGGGCTTTGCTAATAACAACAAAACCAAACAGTGCCAAGAAAAGACAAATGGTTTTTACAAACGTTGGGCAACTATTTTAAAATATACTTTAATATTCCTTTGCTTATCCAGTCGATGGTGTAAAACAACTTGAACTCTTGAAAGCAATTATTTTTGTATATTCTAATTTTTAAAAATTTTCTTTAAATAAAATTTCATTTTAGTTTTTTTAAACATGGAATAGTTTTTTAAACAAGGAATAGTGCTGTTATCGTCTTTTAAGTTTAAAGTAAACCTGATTTAGGAACACACCAGTGTATGTATCCATTGAGAATACTGACTTAGGCAAAGGAAAGCTGAAAATTAAAGAAAAAATATGAATAATTTAGGCCACAGAAAAACTCAGAGCCCTGAAAGAAAGAACTTAAAACATACAATGTCCCCAAAATTTAAACTATAAAATTAAACAGTCTTACTTTTCAGAGCAAAGTTAAACTGGAGTACACAAATTTAAAGTTTGTATATCTCTCAAAAATATTAATAGGAAAATTATCACTTTGCATAATTCAATAATGTCTGTTATGCTCTCAAGATGCAATATGACTATTTTATCGTAATCTATTTTGTTTTTGGCAGGTAAGTTATGAGTCCTGACACTTCCAGAAGAGTTATCTAGTTCCCAACATAAAACCACAAAGAAACATAAGTAAACAAAATACAAACAAAAACCCTTTCACACACAAAACCTCCTTTGCCTCCCCTTGCAATTTTACTAAAATTGCTTTCAATTACATATTTCATGTCTTTTCGCCAAAATCTATCAGTGATAGTGACTCCAATATTACTACAGTTTTGCATTTCAGAAAATGAGGAGGACCCAGTTTTCTCAGAAGAATGTTATCTTTGATATACCCTATTTAAAATCTATCTGCAAAAGCATTTTAATAATCATTGAGTGATATAAATAATCTATTTTCTTAAGCACATCCTCATTTTTTAAATGTACCTATTACATAGAATTTCACACACACATCAAAATCAAAAGATAATGAATTAAATGCAAAAATTAACATTACAATGAAAATAGCAATTTCATATAGCCTGAAAGTTCTATTAAGATAAAGAGAAGTTAGATTTTCACCACATTTAGCAGGGGGAGGAGCGATATGTATGGTGATTTATTTTTGCTCCGAAGTTTATTTTTCAAAACTACAAGCCAAAAAAAGTAAAAATGAAAGAAACTACACAGAAGCTGAACACCCTTACAGAAAACAATAGTCTCTGCAAAAGCAGTGCGTGAAAAACCATCTAAGGAGAGTCTGACATTGACATCTTGTACAGAGGTTCGTCATTGTTCTCATAATTTAAACTAAATAATTCAATCCAATTTTACTAACAGTAATTAAAATGAAGGCCTTCATTTTAGAATTATTATCCTATTTGGTATGTGAAAAACCTGTTTTAGGCTAATCTAGGGAGAAAAAAACTCCACACAACTCAAAACCACTCCTCATCTCCAAATTACCTCATACCAGAATTTGAGAGCTGGAAGAGACCTGAGAATTCACCTAGAGAATGCACTAATTTCACAACCAAACTAGCTGAGGCTCACAGAAGTTATTTGACTTGCCAAGGTCAAGTAGTCAGAGTCAACTTGGGAATCAGACTCTAAGTCTACCAACTTTAAGTCCAGTGCGTTCTTTCAAATGCTTGTGCTAGTAAAAATTCTTTCTATTTTTTGGTTAATTTTAATCAATTTAAACCAAATGTCAAACAAAATAAATTAGCAAGACATAATTGTAGCCTGTGGTAAAAATTTCAACACTAGTTGCAAACTAGAGAAAAATCAGAGGAACTTGCTAGAGATTCCCATTTCGCTCATGACAGGCCACAAAATAAGATATAGGAGGATGAGGGCAGTGGGGAAATTGTTGCTGAGCTACTCCAATACCATTGTTTTAGACCCTGCCTTTTTTTTTTTTTTCTTTTTCTTTCTTTAGACATACAACCACTGGGAGAATATCAAAACTTTGCTAAAATACCTAATTCAGGATCTATGAAAAAGTTCAATTTCTTTCGCCAGAATATTAAAAACACGATTTTCTTTCTTTTTTAAAGTGTAGCTGGGTCTTTTCTCCCTGTCCAAACTTCCTGGGGTCTTTTAACTGAAGTGTTCCTTGCAACTCCTGGTTGTACGGAAACAACACTTTTTCCACTTCACCCTGATATCTCAAAGAGGGGGCAATATATACATATATATGTATATGTATACACACATATATGTATACATATGTGTGTATATATGTATATATGTATGTGTGTGTATATATATTCCCCCAGGAATGAATCACAAATCAAACTCAAGAAAATTTATTTCAAAGTGCAAACAGTTTTCTTTAGTAAGAGGGCTCAAATCCTACACCACTCAAATCATAACTGTGTCCCTTCTCAATCCTAATATTATTTTTAAAGAGAGAGAGAGAGAGTTCTGGGTAAAGGGACAAAGGAATCTCTATCTCTTGAAGCTATGCACACAAAATAAATGAAAGTGTGAAGGAAAGGAAGGGGCTCTGGCCTAGTCAGAGTATTATTGAAAATATGATGACTATCTCTGTCAAAAAGCATCTTGATATATGGGGAAGTATCAGTGTTATTGTATGACTTTACTATGAAACAAGGAGTGGAGGGGATAAGAGAGAGACAGAGAGAAAAACACAGAGACATATAGAGACAGAGACAGAGAGACGAGAGACACAGAGAAAGAGAGAAAGACAAACATACACACAGACACAAAGACAGAGTGCCCCATTGCGCGAACGCCCTACTGCCCGGAGGGATCCGCAGCTTGGCGCCCTGGCATTCCCACCCTGCGCACCCCCTCTTACCTGCTCCAGTCTCTTGGGGGCGGAGGGGGGGGGCTGAAGCTGATGAACAGAGCGGTGCCACTTGCCTAGAGGGGGGTAGGGGTGAGGGGCTGGCGCTAAGTGCATGGAAACGACCCTGCCGCGACTCCCCTGTGATCTGCTCCATGTCGTTGCTGCCCAGCGGGCCAGGGAAGGCGCCCTATCCTCCGCAGCCCAGCTCCTTTCTCCAGGCAGCGCCAGCCGGCAGAAGCGGCGTCAGATCAGCTGCTCGCTGCATCCCCTCGCTCCAGATGATGCTCGGTCCCCCAGCCCTTTTTCTGCAGCCCGTTGGGCTCTCGGTTTGTTGGTCTCTGCACCTTTTGCGCTCGAGTACCTGGGCTAGCTACTGCTGCGGAGAGAGGAGAGAAGCCAGGACCTCTCATGACTCACCGCCGGCTCCCCCAAGGGCCAGCCGACCCCAACTTGTATCCCTGCTGTAGCGGTGCCTGCGGCAACAGTCCAGGTCGGTCCCTAAGAGTCCTCCTAGGAAGGCCCGGGCTGCGGCGGGGAACGAGGTGAGCATGTGATGTGTGTGTGTGTGTGTGTGTGTGTGTGTGTGCGTGTGTCTGTGTGTGTCTGTGTGTGCGTGTCTGTGTGTGTGTGTGTGTGTGTGTGTGTGTGTGTGTGTGTGCGTGCGCGTGTGTGATCTCCCGAGGATGCAGAGTGGCAGTGACATGCCTGCAGAAAGAGGCGGGCGAGCGAGAAAAGGACAGCCACCCTACCTCTGCCGCCCCGTCCACACCTGCTGCTGCCCGAGCCTACAGCCCCGCGGCCCCAGGCACGGAGTGCCACTACAGTCTCTGCAGCTCCTCCTCTGGCTCCTCCTCCGCAGGCCACAGGAGGTAGAGGCGGGGAGACAGGGAGCGCTGCAAGGAGTTGCCTTGGCCCCGAAATCGGGAACTGCGCTGAGAGCTAATTCTTCTCCCAGCCAAGGGAAGGACGCTGGTCCAGCGGAGCTTACGGAAAGCCTGCAGGAGAGGGAGGGAGGGAGAGCCTGAGCTGGCGCAAGCTGGTGGAGGCTGGAGCCCGTTGGGCAGCTACTGCAGTAGTGGCCACATTCCCAGTGGACGGCACTTGCTTCACTTGGGACTGAAAAGCCGCATGAATAAGTTGGGGGAAAATGGGCGGTGAAAGCGGAAGAAATCTAAGACAAATGGCCCAGGAACAGGTCTACCTTTGGGAGACTCACTCAAGCCTTTACTGGCTTGATGGTGAATCCCAAGAACTTCGATTACTGGGCAGTGCGGAGGTGATGGTGATACCGTGATTGTCCACGTTGGGGCAGCATCTTCTCCGCCTCCAGGGAGCAGGAACGTCTATTGATAACCCTTCTTAAAAATCTGCTCCGAAATCTGTCCAGCCCACTCACAACTTATTCATTGCTTAGATCTGGGGTTTGCTTCCTGGTGCTTTTGTTTCATTTTTATTGCTCTCTCTTCTTATCTTGGGAAAGGAAGGAATTTTAAAAGATAATAACTGACGACAGAGCCTTACTTGAACCAGCAAGATGTCCCCTGAATGCTGCTAATTTCAGCAAGATAGTTGGATCTGAGTGCTGTGTAGTAGTGCTACTACTAGTTCACAGGTTCTTAGATTTAGAGCTGTGAAGGAACCACAGACGCCATCCCGCACCAACCACCTCATTTTACAGATGAGAAAACAGAGTCCAGGACGATTGCGACGTGAAAAGTCATGCAGTAGTACACATCAAAAAAGAGCTTTGAGCTCAGTCCCTATGACCACAAAGCTTCGATCCTGCCTTCTTAATTTTAAAAAATTCATTATATATTTTCATATTCATTTCTTTAAATTTTTGAATTCCAAATTCCCCTCCCTTCTGCTCCTCCTCCACCTATTGAAAGGCCAAAAAATGTGATATCAATTGTTTATGTGAAATCATGCAAAACATTTCCATATTAGCCATGTGGTCCTTTCTTTCCTTTTCTTCCATTTTCCTTCCTTCCTTTCCTCTACTTTTCTTCTTTCCTTCGATTTTATTTTCTACTTTTTTCTTTCTTTTTTATATTTTATTTTTATTATGAACTTAAACACCCCCAAATTATATTTTTGTATGTACATTAGAACACAAAGAGGATTCTTATATGAAACCATGAATAACCACTTGATGCCACTTACTTTAAATATATGCATATAATGGGCATATATTTAAGAACATATGTATTTTATATAATATGTATATATTTAAGAACATACATGTAATAAATTCTAGAGGTTAATTTCAGAACTATCCTGTACTTTCCACTTGAACATTTATTCTCTTCTGTGCAATTTAAAAAAAAAAAACTTTTATTTTCAATAAATCGAACAACACAGGCATTTCCATAACAGTACAATAAAAAGATGATTGCACATGACGCTGCAAATCTACTACTCCAACTTTCTATTCCCTCTAAATATACAACAAAGATATGTCAATTTTTTCCTTCTCTTCCCCACAGCCCTAGACATGGCTACCATTAGACACAAATTAGGTATAAATGTGTAAAATTGTTCTATAATGCTTATATTTACCAGTTCTTTCTCTGGATGCAAATAGCGTCTTTTTACATACTTCTCTTACCGTTAATTTGTGTGTTTATATGAGTCAAAATGTCTTCATTCAAAGTTGCTCTTCAAACAATATCGCTGTTATTGTATACAATGTTTCCTTAGTTCACTCATTTTACTCTTCACCATTTTGTGCATGTCTTTCCATGCCCTTCTAAGATCATTGAGTTCATCATTTCTTGTAGCACAATAGTATTCCATCAAAACCATACACCACAGCTTGTTCAGCCATCCCCCAATTGATGGGGATCTCTGCAATTTCTAGTTCTTTTCCACCACAAAGAGAGTAGCTATAAACATCTCATTCACATTCAAAATTATGATTACTATTTGTGAATTCCCCTCCATCTTATTTTTATTCACTATTTTCTTTCTCAGTGTCTCTTTTTACTTTATCCCTGCTTCCTTATCTTCTCTCCTCACCCTCTCACTTTCTATTTCACCCATCCAAGAGTCCCCTCTTCAACCCCCCAATCTCAATCCATACACTACTTTCTATGTATTTTTAAAAATGTTGCAATGCCTGCCATCTTCCCTATTAATCAAGAGGGGGGAACCTCATAATAGTTAAGTTCAGTTGAGCAGATGAGTCCAGACAGTGAATATGTTGAAAAAAAAAAAGTATGTCTCTTCACCTTATGTCTGTCAGCTTCTCAGTCAGAAAGTGAGGCACACACCTTGCCATAGCTACTCCACAAACCCACTTACTGTTGCTTTGATCAGTTCTCAAGTTCTTGAAAGCTGTTTTTCTTTATAATGTTGTTTTCCTTGTATATGTTGCTCTTCTTTTCACTTTATTCTGTTCATATTACCCCAGATTCTCTGAAATTGTCTCTTTCATCATTTCTCTAAGTATAACATTCCATTAAATTCATGTGACACAATTTGTTTCACTGTTCCTTAGTTGTCTGGGGCAATCTAAAGTATCCCTTTTTACTTGAGAGCTTCCCCCACCCACAATTGCTTTTAATATCTCCTTTAGAATCAAGTTAGTTTTGCTTGTGATTTTCTCTCCCTAGTATTAGCCTTACTCAAACATTCTGCCCTGATCCCTGTTTCCTTGATGAGTTTGAAGTATTTCTTCAAGTTGTTTGTATGTGCATATTCCACTCTCCTTTGCCAATTTCAGATAATAGTGTGGTTCCTGTGATGCTCACTGCCCCCAGAGCCTCTTCCATGTTTGTATAATCTCACACTGTATTTTTGAAAAATAAAAAGTCCTTTCCCCCCTCCCTTCTACATACATTGCTCCTTTTACCTTTCTTTCTCTTTCCTCTTTTCAAACCTTCAGAACAGAACAAGTCCATACCCACCCCTAAGACAGGACCCTGGTTTTTCATATTTAGATCTCTTTGTCCTTTGAAGACATCTAGTTTATGAAGATCACTTGCTCCTGCTCTTAGAATATTAACATTAAATCATTATACTGCTCCTTCCAATTGCTCAAATATTTACCTTTCTAATTTTCTATGGATACCTATATTTGTATTTCAGAGTTCCTACTCAGTTCTTGTCTATTCCTTTAGAAATTCTTTTCAAGACCTATGTTGTTCCCTTGTAGGATTATATTCAGTTTTGGAAAGTTGTTATTCCTGGATGTAAATCCAAATCTTTTTTCTTTTGGAATATTGAATTTCAAGTTTTTTTGTTTTGTTTTGAGAAGTTACAAAGTCTTATGTCATCTTGACTGTAGCTTATTACTTGTGTTGCTTCTTTCTGGATGTTTGCAATATTTTTTCTTTGACCTGGAAGTTGCGGATTTTTGCTATGACATTCCTGGGAGTTTTCCTATTGTAGTTTCTTTCAGGAGGTGATCAGCAGATTCTTTCTTTGCCCTCTGATTCTAATAGAACTGAAAAGTTTTTAATTTATAATTTATTGAAATAAAGTGGCCAGCTTTTTTTTTAAATCATGGTTTTAGTTACTCCTAAAATAATTCTCAAATTATCTTTCCTTTACCTGTTTTCAGGTCAGTTATTCTTTCATTTTCTATGTTTTCAGTCTTTTGATTTTGTTTTAATGCTTTTGCTGTTTCATGGAATTGTTGATTTTGGTTTAGTCTTAAATAGACTAAACTATTAGAATCAGAATTAACAAATAGAATGTTTTTAGGAATTTCATTTCTTAAATAAAGTTTGCCACTTTCTCTTCTAAGGAACTCATTCTCCACTTTCCTCCAATATTTTTATTTCGTTAAAAAAAAATCTTATTTCACTTTTTTCTAGCTATTAATGGAGTCCTTGTGGAAAATCTCCTTTCTCCCACTTGAGCCTCTGCTTGCCACTACAGAGTTAGATTTCTCTTAATTTTTGACAGTGATAAGTTTTTGATTTGTTCATCCCTCTAGCTTTAGTTCCTGAATTGGGGTTTTTTTCCCCTAGGGCTTGACTCTACCTCCTGCTACAGTTTTGGATGAAGTGGTTGACCAAGAGTAATGCTTTGGCCTCTCCAAAGTTTGGTCCCCAGAATCTTTGAGGTTCAGCACCCTACCTAACTTATTAGGACAGAATGTTAGAGATCTTGGAGCTCCAGAACCTGGGCTTTCCTGGGCTTCCAAGATTCCTTCCTTGGAGCTTTCTCAACATCTTGAGGCTTTTGGGAAGAGGAAGCCTTGCCTCTCATTGCCACAGAACCTTTTAAGCTATAGATTTCCCTGCACATCTCTGGTTACACTATGCTGGCCCTTGTTTTGCTGGGCAGAGTGGCTGACTTTTTGTTCAGGTCTACTGTCAAAGAAGTCATTTACTGCATATTCTCTTTGGATTTCTTTCTTCAGTCTGTGGTAAACTTCAGGGTTTTGTTACAATGGAAGCTTACTGGCCTGGATACCTCAGGTGTCCATCCCCAGTGGTCTTTTCACTGTAGAACTCTGACTCTTCCAACTGATGAGCTAATTGGTTTGTGGGCAGTGTTGAAGAAACCAAGTTTTTGAAGAAGCCAAGCTGAGATACACAAGGTGAAGAGACATCTTTTTTTTTTATATCCATTGTCTGTATTCATCTGCTTACCAAATTTACCTATTCCAAGACTTTTTGTTCGTTTGCTTCTTTGTTTTGGTTTTTTTCCTTCTTGGTTAATCGGGAAAGGGGCAGGTATTGTAAATTTTTCAAAATTCATAGAAGGTGGCGTGTGGATTGAGACTTTGGGGTTGGGGAGAGGATAGAGGAGACTCTTGGACGGGTGGGTGAAGTGGAAACTGGGGAGAGAAGATGAGATAACAGGAATAGAGTAAAAAGAGAGGCTGAGGAAGAAAGCAGTGAGTAAAAATAAGATGGAGGGGAATTCACGGATAGTAATTATAATTTTGAATATGTATTTATAGCTACTCTCTTTGTGGTGGCAAAGAACTATAAATTTCAGGCTTCCCCATCAATTGGGGGATGGCTGAACAAGCTGTGGTGTATGGTTTGATGGAATACTACTGTGCTATAAGAAATGATGAACTCTGTGATCTTAGAAGGGCATGGAAAGACATGCACAAAATGGTAAAGAGTGAAATGAGTAGAATTAAGAAAACATTGTATACAGTAACAGCAATATTTTTTAAGAACTGCTTTGAAACTCTGTCCAAAGCAGATGGAATGTGAATCAGGTTGAAGTGTGAATAGGGTTTTCATGAAAATTTTCAAGAGTAATAATGTTAGTTTGCCCTTTTAAATAAGAAATTGTGTATGTGTCAAACATAATTATTACCTGTGCTGCTTTTTCAGTATGTCAACAGAATGGATTTTCTTCATTTTTTCCCGCAAAGTCCCTTTGTCCCTATCCCTTTGGTCCAGTTTCTATTGTATATGCTTATTATATGTACTATATCGTGGTCCAGTTTTTATTAATTCTGTCAATATATTTCTAGCCCCAAAGCTTTTAGGAGTCAAGTTAATATGGAAAATGTTGCTATAGGAGCATGTTTCCTTCATACACTATAAACTCTTTCCTGAAACCGTACAGGTGTGAAAAAATGACTATATCAAAGTTTCCTGATAATGGGACAATATATGTGTAAATATCCACACTACATATGTTTATACTATATTTTTAAATATTTTCATCATCAATATTAACAACTTGGCATATTCTTCAACTCTTCTACAACTTAAAATTTTAATTACCTAGGGGCACTGAGAAGTTATGTGACATGCCTAGGTCATACGTGCCAGTTTTTCTTGACTTGAGGCCTACTACTTATAATTATGCAATATTGCCTCTCTGAAATGCAGAATCAATCACTCAAATACACTTGGTTGATAGCACAAATTGTATTAGTTGAATATCTGACTTTTATACTTTCTGTGGCAACATTTTAACCTGAATAATAATCATAGCTAGTACTTACATCTTTTAAGGTTGATAAAGGATTTTATAAATATAATGCAAACAATTTTATTTGATCCTTACAACAAGCCCTAAAGGTAGGTGCTATTATTAACCCCCATTTTACAGATGAGGAAACTGAGGCATATAGAAATTAAGTAAACTTATTAGGGTCATACAGCTAATAAGTGTCTGAGATTGGATTTGGAATCAAGTTTTCCTGATATGGACTGTACCATCTTAGAGACCTCAAGCTGAATTAAGTAGAATATATATTTAGTTTGTCCATGCCAATATATCCATTTTCTTTAGACTGGTGATTTCATCCATGTAGGGAGCTCTAGCTAAGGAAATTCTCTTTATCAATGTAGATCCACAATGGTGATGCAACTTACAGCTTTACAGAGCTACCCCAGGAAACAGAGGTAAATTGGTTTGCCCAGAGTCACACAGCCAGAATAGGTCTGAAACTGTAGTGGAACCCAGGTCTTTTTGATCCCCATGCTGGCTATTTATTAGATCATACTGCTTCTCATAAGTAAAGAGCAGATGAACCAAATACAGGTGATAAGATTCTGTGATGATAATGAGAAGACAGGAAGTTCTAAATTCTCTGAAGCTTGGAAGGTCCTCCTCTGGCCAAAGGCTATGAAGAAAGAGACTGAGACCAAAGCCAAAGCTCTTTCATCACCCCTCCCCCTAAAACAATTCCTTCTCTGAGGCAGCTCCTTCTCATCTCTGCCACTGATTTTGAAGCTTTATCTTCAGGTTTTTCCTCTGGTCTGATCTTTTATAGAAGACCCACAGGCTAGGACTAAGTTTCTTCAGTCATTCCAATCACTGTTCGTGTCAAGTGTCATTCTTAATGGCTCATGAGGCTCACAGAGCAACTAGGTGGTACAGTGGATAGAGCACCAGTGCAGGAGTCAGGAGGACCTGAATTCAAATCTCACCTCAGACACTTGATACTCCCTAGCTGTGTGACCTTCGACAAGTCCCTTAACCCCAATTGCCTCATCTTAGGTCATCTCCAGTCATCCTAATGAATATCTGGTCACTGAATTCAGATGGCTCTGGAGGAGAAGTGAGGCTGGTGATCTGTACAGCTCTCCCTCTCTCAAAATAAAATAACATCAAGTGCAAGTCATGTCATCATTTCTTTAATGGCATGGTCTTTTTCAGCAATGAAGGATGAACACACATACATAATGGCTCATCAGATTGATCAAGTTCTTTTTACACTTGTTGCAATGCCTTTGACTGATCATTTGCTCACACTTGGATACCATACCAAAGTGTAGCATTTCAACATTTACTTTAAATATGGTGAGGTAATTTGATTGATTCACTCCATCAATCCCTACACCCCTTACAAAAGACTATAAATTACAGAAAAGGGACTGATCTGTTTCGGTAGAGGGAGTTGCCATCAACCTGGCAATGAAATATATCCTATACCAATGAAATCACGAGTCCGGTTCTTATCTCTGGCCAATTTGTTGGGTGCCAAGTAGAAACTTGAGTGTTATTTTCACTGGAATTTCTCTTATTTTTCTTGCTTTGGAGATTTTTAAAAATATTGTTGTTGATACCTTTCATTTTTTATTTTAAAAACTGCTCTTCCTTTCTAGTGCTGGTTCTCCAGGGATGGAGAACCTATGGTCTCAAGACCACGTGCTGCCTTCTAGGTCCTTGGGTACAGCCTTTTAACTAAGTCTAAGTTTTACAGAAAAGATCCTTTTATTAAAGGAATTTGTTCTGTGAAGGTTGAATTCAGTCAAATGGCAACATTTGAGGACTTAGAGGGCCACATGTGGTCTTGAGGTCACACCCCTGATTGTACCTTCTGTTTTATCCATTTTATCCAACTCTTCTACATTTATCCAAATGTAGAAGTTTAATAAGACTACTCCTTGCTCTGCAGTGTTACTTCCAAATTCTCCCTCTATCATCATCACTCAGTAACCTTTCCTCTTTTGAGTTTCATTCAATCCTTATTTATCACCCAATCAAGATTCTGGTAGCTGTTATTTGCTATTTTTTTTTAAATCTCAATGAGTTCAGCATCTGGTTCAAAGTCTCCTCCACCGCAGTTCATACTAGAAAAATTCAACACACATGTTGATGCTTCCACAGACACCCTAAATTCAGAGTTCTTTAATCTACTCAATTCTTACCATCTACTTTTCCATTTATACACAAGGGATTGTCATACTTTTGATCTTGCCATCATTCACAAGGTTCCACTTCCATGATCAAGAACTCTGAAATTCCTATATGTAATTATAATCTATTATTCCACTTCTCCCAATGGTTTTGTCTTCTTGCAAATAATCTTTGTTGTCACCAAAACTTCTAATTCCTCAACTCTGCAGTTTCTTTACTAGATTAGCACCATCTCTCTGGTGACATGATTTTCCCTTCCCAATCTTAATCTATCTTCTCCTCTTGACCTTTTTACTTCTTTGTCTTGTAAGCACACATGTCTTGCCAACTGTAACCCAGTATAATTACTGCCATCTACTTCCTTCATTCCTATGCATACATAGTTGCTAAACAGAGGTGGAATAAGGCATGCAAATATGCTTAACTAGATCCTATAAAATTTTACCTTATTTAATCTCTAGCTTCTTGCTGGAAGAAGATAATATTTTTACACATCTCTATTTGATTCTCTTTCCCACTAACCACAATAGCTTTCAAAAACCTCTTCTCTCTTCCAGCTTCCTATAACAAACCCTCTACCTGCCCTCTTAGAGTCATTATTTGCCAAGAAAGTAAAAAACATTATTAGACCCCTTTTGTCTTCCTTCTTCTTTATGTCTTTATTTCATAAAACCTTAACATGATCTCTTCACTACTTACTATAGTCTCCAGCCAACATGTGACAATTCTCTCATCCAAGACCATATGCCCTTCCTTTTATCTCCTCCAATATATTTGAGTAGATTTCTCCCAATATCATCCCTGATCTCTCATATTCTACCTCTTCCTCTCTTTTTACTCCTTCCAGGAGGACTATATTTACAGACAAGCCTCACCATTGCTAAAAAAATGAGCAAACAAAAAAATTTCACATAGCATTTTCCATCATGAATCTTTTGTAATTATTTTTGATCCTTGTATTGCTGAGAGTAACTAAGTCTATCATAATTGATCATTGCACAGTTAGTGTTCCTGTGTACAATTTTCTCTTGGTTCTGCTCACTTCACTCAGGATCAGTTCATATAAGTCTTTCCAGATTTTTCTGAAATCCACTTGGTCATCATTTTTTATAGATAGTATCCCATTATATTCATGTGCCACAACTTATTCAGCCACTTCCCAATTGATGGGCATTGCTTCAGTTTCCAATTCTTTGCCATCACAAAAAAGCTACTAAAATAATTTTGTACATGTGGGTCCTTTTCCCTTTTTTATGATCTCTTTGGGATACAGATATAGAAGTGGTATTGTTGGGTCAAAGGATATCCACAGTTTTATAACCCTTTGGGCATATTTCCAAATTGCTCTCCAAAATGGTTGGATCAGTTCACAACTCCTTCAAAAATGCATTAGTGTTCCAATTTTCCCACATCTTCTCCAACATTTATGATTTTCCTGTTTTGTCATATTAGGCAATCTGATAGGTGTGATGTGGTCCCCTCAGAGTTATTTTAATTTGCATTTCTCTAATGAATAGTGATTGAGCATGTTTTTCATATGACTATAGAGAGCTTTAATTTCTTTCTCTGAAAACTACCTGTTTAGATCCTTTGACCATTTATCAATGTGGTAATAACTTTTAGTCTTATAAATTTGACTCAGTTCCCTATATATTTGAGAAACAAGGCCTTTATCAGAGACACTTACTGTAAAAATTATTTCCAAGCTTTCTACTTTTCTTCTAATCTTGGTTGCATTGGTTTTGTTTGTGCAAAAGCTTTTTAGTTTTATGTAATTAAAATTATCCATTTTGTTTTTTGTAATGCTCTCTATCTCTAGTCTGGTAATAAATTCTTCCCATAGATCTGACAAGTAAACTATTCTTTGCCCCCTCATGTGCTTATGGTATGCTTTATGTTTAAATCATGAACCTATTTTAACCTTATTTTGGGTATATGGTATGAGATGTTGGTTTATGCCTAGTTTGTATTCTATTGTTTTCCAGTTTCCCCAGAAGAATTTGTCAAATAATGAGTTCTTGTCCCAGAAGCTGGAGTCTTTGGGTTTATCAAACAGTAGCTTACTATAACTAGTTATTACCATGCCTTGTGTACCTAATCCATTGATGCACCACTCCGTTTCTTAATCTGTACCAAATAATTTTAATAGTTGCTGCTTCATAATATAATTTTAAATCAGCTACTGCTAAGCCACCTTCCTTTGTATTTTTTCATTAATTCCCTTGGTATCCTTGACCTTTTGTTCTTCCAGATGAATTTTGTTATTATTTTTTCTAGCTCTGAAAAATAATTTTTTGATATGGCATTGAATAAGTTAATTTAGGTAGAACTGTCATTTTTTATTATATTGACTCAGCCTACCCATGAGCAATTGATATGTTTCCAGTTGTTCAGATCTGACTTGATTTGTGTGAAAAGTACTTTGCAATTGTGTTCACATAGTTCCTGGATTTGTCTTGGCAGGTAGATACCCAAGTATCTTATATTGTCTAGAGTTATTTTAAATGGAATTTTTCTTTCTATCTCTTGCTGCTTTGCTTTGTTGGCAATATATAGAAATGTTAATGATTTATGTGGGCTTATTTTATATTCCGCAACTTTGCTGAAATTGTTAATTATTTCAAGTAGTTTTTAAATTGATTCTCTGAGTATACCATCCTATCATCTACTAAGAGTAATAGCTTTGTTTCCTCATTGCCTATTCCAACGCCTTTGATTTCTTTTTTTTTTCTCATTGCTAAAGCTAACATTTCTAGTACAATATTGAATAATAGTGGTGTTTCACCCCTGCTCTTATTGGGAAGTTTTCTAGTTTATCCCCATTATAGATCATGCTTGCTGGTGGTTTTAGATAGATACTATTTATAATTTTAAGGAACACTCCATTTATTTGTATTCTCTCTAGTGTTCTTAATAGGAATGGCTCCTCTATTTTGTGAAAGACTTTTTCTGCATCTGTTGAGATAATCATATGACTACTGTTGGTTTTATTATTGATATGGTCAATTATGCTGATAGTTTTCCCAATACTGAACCAGTCTTTCATTTCTGGTATAAATCCCATCTGGTCATAGACATATCCTGGTGATAAATTGCTGTGAATTTCTGGGTAATATTTTATTTAAATGTTTGCATCTACATTCATTAGGAAAATTAGTCTATAATTTTCTCTTTCTATTTTGGCTTTTGTTGGTTTAGGTATCACTATCATATTTATGTCATAAAAAGAATTTTGTAAGACTCCTCCTTCGTCTCTTTTACCAAAATAGTTTAAACAATATAGGAATTAATTGTTCTTTAAATGTTTGGTAGAATTCACTTGTTAATCCATCTGATCCTGGAGGTTTTTTCCTAAGGTTTCATTGATGGTTTGTTTAACTTCTTTTTTTTATAAATTGAGGTTATTTCAGTATTCTATTTCATTTTATGTTAATCTGGGAAATTTATGTTTTTGTAAATATTCATCTATTTCACTTAGATTGCCTGATTTATTGGCATACAATTGGGAAAAATAGATCAAATTATTGCTTTAATTTCCTCTTTATTGGTAGTGACTTCACTCTTTTCCTATTTTATTCTTGTAATCTGCTTTTCTTCTTTCTTTTTGAAAAATCAAGTTAACCAAAGGTTTATCTATTGTATTGGGTTTTTTCATAAAACCAACTCTTAGTTTGATTTATTAGTTCAATAGTTTTCTTATTTTCAATTTTATTTTTCTCTCCTTTGATTTTCAGTGTTTCTAATTTGGTGTTTGATTAGGAATTTTTAATTTGTTCTTTGTCTAGCCTTTGCTAGTTGCATGCCCAAGTCATTATCCATTCTTTCTCTATTTTATTGATATAAGCATTTAGAGATATAAAGTTTCCCCTGAATGCTGCTTTGGCTGCCTCCCATAACTTTTGTTATGTTGTCTCATTATTGTTGTTCTCTATGATTAAATTATTGATTGCTTCTATGATTTGTTGTTAGACATACTCATTCTTTAGACTTGGGTTATTTATTTTCCAATTAATTTTTAATCTATCTTTCCATGGCCCTTTATTGAAAGCAATTTTTATTGCATCATTATCTGAAATGGATGCATTTAATATTTCTGTCTTTCTGTATTTAAATGTGAGGAATTTATGCCCTAATTACATAGTCAATTTTTGTGTAGCTGCCACAAAAAGATTTAATTCTTTCTATTCTCATTCAATTTTCTCCAGAAGTTTATCATATCTAACTTTTGTAAATTTATATTTACATCCTTAACTTCTTTCTTATTTATTTTATCATTAGATTTGTCTAATTCTGAGAGGAGGAGGTTGAAGCCCTCCACTAGAATAGGTTTATTGTCTATATACTCCTGTAATCCATTTAGCTTCTCCTTTAGAAATTTGGATGCTATGCCATTTTGCATATATATGTTTAGAATTGATACCACTTAATTATCTGTTACCTTTTAGCAGAATGTAGTTTTCTTCATTGTCTCTTTTAATTAGATCTATTTTTTGCTTTTGTTTTGCCTGAGATCAGGAATGCTACCTCTGCTTTTTTTTCCCTCTAACTTCAAGTGAAGATAAGATATTCTGTTCCAGTCTTTTATATTTTCTCAGTGTGTGTTTCTCTGTTTCATATGTGTTTCTTGTAAACAACATATTGTAGAATTCTGATGTTGTTTTGAATCCATTCTGTTATCTGCTTCCATTTTATGGGAGAGTTCATTCCATTCACATTTACAGTTACAATTACTAACTGTGTATTTCCCTCCATTCCATTTTTCCCATTTATACTTTTTTCTTCTCTCCTTTAGTCCTGTCCCTCCTCACCAGTGTTTTGTTTCTGAACATCATATCTTCAATCTCCCTTCCCTTCTATCAGCACCCCCTCTATGCTTTTCTCCTTCCCCTCCTACTGTCTTATAGGATAAGGTAGGTATCTATACTCAACTGAATGTAAATGTTATTTCCTTTTTGAGTCAAATCTGATGAAAGTAAGGTTTAAAAAAATGCTCACCTTCCACCTCTCCCTCTACTGTAATAGGTCTTTTGTGCCTCTTCATGTGATATAATTTACCCCATTCTGTCTCCCACTTTCTTCATCTCCCAATACAATCCTTTTTTTCACTCCTTAATTTTTTTATATTATCACATCAAAGTCAATTTATACTTGCACCCTCTCTCTATGTAAATACTCTTTCTAACTGCCCTAACAGAAATACAGTTTATATCATTTTCCCATTTTCCCAGGTAGGGATGTAAATAGTTTAACCTTATCAAGTAACATTTTTTTCTTTCTTGTATACCTTTTTATGCTTCTCTTGGGTCGTGTATTTGAAAATCAAATTTTATGTTCAACTCTGATCTTTTGAAAGTCCCCTATTTCATTGAATATCCATTTTTCCCCCTGAAAGGTTATGCTCAGTTTTGCTGTATAGTTGATTCTTGGTTGTAATCCAAGTTCCTTTGCTTTCTGGAATATCATATTTTAAGCTCTCTGATCATTCAAGGTAGTAGGTGATAAATCCTATATAATCCTAACTATGGTTCTTTGATATTTGAATTGTTTCTTTCTGGGTGCTAGCTGTATTTTCTCATTGACTTGAAGGTTTTAGAACTTGACTATAATATTCTTTAGAGTTTTCATTTTGGGTTCTTTTTCAGGAGGTGACTGGTAGGCTCTTTCAATAAGTATTTTCCCCTCTGGTTCTAGGACTTCAGGGCAATTTTCCAGGTTTCTTTTCTTTCACAGCTTTCAGGTAGTCCAATAATTCTTAAATTATCTTTCCTGGAATAGTTTTCCAGGTTAGTTATTTTTCCAATGAACTATTTTACATTTTCTTCTTTTTTCTCTTTTTAAATTTTGTTTGATTGAATCTTGATGTCTTGTAAAGTCATTAGTTTCCACTTGCCCAGTTCTAATTTTGTTAACTTTTGAGCCTCCTTTTCCATCTGACTAATTCTACTTTTTAGGAAATTGTTCTCCTTTTCCAAGCTGTTGACTCTTTTTTCATGATTCTCTTATATCATTATTATTTCTTTAAAATCCCAATTTTTCTTCTACCTTTCTTATTTGATTTTTAAAATCCTTTTTGGGCTCTTCCAAGAGAACTTTTTGGCCTTAAGACCAATTCATATCCCTCTTTGAAGCTTCCCATATAGGTGTTTTAATATTGTTGTCCTCTTCTGAGTTTGTGTTTTGATTTTCTCTGTCCCCATGGTAGCTTTCTATGGTCTTGGTTCTTGTGTGTGTGTGTGTGCTCATTTTCTAGCCTATTTTGTGACTTTTAAAGTTGAGCTCTGCTCCTGGGGAATGTGCAGCCACAACACAGCAACCAAGGCCCTGTGAGGCCTCTAGCCCCAATGCAGAAGGCAAACTGCAAGTCCCAGAACCCCCACCACAACAGATGCCATTGTGCTGAGGTGTCCAGGTCTACTGGCACCTGTTGTGATGGGGGTTCTGGGATTTGCAGTTTGCCTTCTGCACTGGGGCTGTGTTATGGCTAAGAGCATCCTTTTGGCTTGCCTTCACACAGCCTGCAGTGGGGTTGGGTTCCCCTTTTACCTAAGTGAAACAGACATTTCCCGAAGTCCTAAGTTATCTTGTGCTGGAAAATATTTCAATCCATCTTTTTGTGAGTTCTGTTGCTTCAGAATTTGTTTAAAGGCTTGATTTAATACTGTTTTAGAGGAAACTGGGAAGAGCTAAGGCTAGTCCCTGACTTTTCTCTGCCATCTTGCCTTAGCTTCTAAATAGTATTTCTATATTTGTGACAGACATATGACTACCCAATTCTCTCCTCTGATTTTTCAGCCCAACATCAACTGCCTATTAGACATTTTGAATAATTATCAAATACAAGATATACAAAAGAACTTCTCATCTTTTTCCCAACTCACCTACCTTTCAGAGTTCTCTGTTATTACTGGTAATCACTATGTTTTTAGTTACCCATGTTCACAACCACAGTGACATTCTTGATGCCTCCTTCTCACTTATTTGACTATTAAATCAATTACCATAGCTTGTTGTATCTATCTCCACAGCATCTCTCACATGTATGTCTTTCTCTCTGTTTACATAACAACTATCTTATTTCAGGACCTCATTTTTCTCTCATTTGGACTATGGAGACAATTTACTGATTGAACTTCTCACCTAAAGTCCCTCCCTACTCCAGTCCATCCTCCAGTGTCCAAATTAATTTATTTTCCTAAAGCACAGGCCTCACAACTCCAGGGACTCCCTCTAGTACATTTTTAACTTCTCAGTTTGTCACTTAAAAGTTCTTTACAACCTGGACCCTCCCTACTTCTCCAGTGTTCTTGAACACTACTTCCCTCCTTCCATTCACTCTGTGGTTCAGCTATGCAGACCTTCTTGCTGATCCCTACTTAATGTTTTATCTTTCATTTCTATGCTTTTGCACTGGCTGTCCTTCATTTCTGGAAGGCACCTCCTCTTCTCCCCTGACTCCAGAAATCCATCCCTAGTTTCTTTCAAGACCCTGCTCAAGTGACCCTTTCTACATGAAATCTTTTCTGATCTCCCTGCTTGTTAGTTTCCTGTTTTCTGATCAACCTTGTATTTATTTTTTTATATATCTTGTATATACACATATATTTTTGTGTGTATATATATAATACATACAAACATGTATATACATGTGTACATACACATATTGTAAATACCACACATGCACACACTGTGAGAATGTAATCTGTTTGAGAACAGGAACTGTTCCCTTCTGTCACTGTGTTCTCAGGGCCTACCAAAGTGCCCAGAACATAATAGCCCCTTGATAAAAGCAAGATAATTGACAGATAGATCTGTTTCAACTCTTGAACAGTAGCAGAGATGAGAGTATCAAAGCAGAGAGTTATTTCAGACTGCAACTGAGAGTATATGCTCAACTTGAGGCAAACTCTCATCAAATCATTTTGTACTTTGTGTCAATAGGACGTAGGCATAGAATACTCAGTCTAGTACTGTGCTGTACAAATAGTACAATGGCCATGCTGAGTACAAATAATATTGGGGAAACATTCCTACACCATTAGACCTTTGTTAATGTTTTCTATTGTATGAGACATAATAGTGTCTGAAACCAGACAATTCTGTCTCTCTGCCTTTACCTGCAAGAGGAAAGATAAACCACAACTTTCCTTATTTAAAAATGAATAGAATGGGCTACATTCTCCACACAGCCTTCAAACTGATCATTAGAAGGCAGTGTGTTTGCTAGATGGTGTAAATATAATATTCATTATATTAAATTATAAAATATGATAAGTCAGTTGTTTTAGGCTACATTATTTTCTCATCTTGGAACTACTCTAACTTGGAGTCATTATATACTTAAATACATCAGAATAGTGAAATGGATAGAATTATGTTTTAACTGGAAGATCAAGTATGACAAAAAATAGATTAGAGTGAGAAGGAAAGATAGAAAAAGGCTAATGTGGAAAAAAAGTATTGTTCTTTTGGTCCAAAATAAGCACTTGTAATTAGAAATAACAATAAAATGAAAAGTAGATTGTATTTGTTTCTGATGTATATAATTAGAAAATTATAGCACTAAGAGAATCCTAGTGCTTAAAAAAGATTAAGGGAATCAAGAAAAAACAGTTGGTTTTTTAAAAAAATTTTATAAATTGAGGGACATAGTTTCAATTTTAGAAAGATAAGAAAGAAGCACTCTGTGTTTATGTAGTACTATACAGGAAAAATGCACAATTGCTAAGGTAGACAAACAGCCTTTCTCTTCAAAGAAAACAGCCATGGCAATATGTATATGATATTTCCCCCCTTTTACTCCTACCATGTTTTAAATTGGAATTGCATATTGATTCTATTTTTAATAGACTCATCAAATTCTCACTTAAAGTATTTTTGAAAAATTTGTTCTGTGTTAACCTCTTTAAGTAATAAATGTTGATATAGAACTAGAAAGACATTTCAGATTTTCTTTTTAGAAATTTCTAAGTATGCTTTTTTAAATAAACATTTTTCTTATTTTCTTCCTCTTGTGGTTTTATATATAATTTTATAGAAATAATAGATTTGTATGGCTTAATTTATTTTAAAATGATTGGTAGGTTCTTTGATCCCCAAACTATGTTTAGGTAAAAATAGTTTTGCTAAATTACTTTCCAGATCCCAGAAGATGAAAGACAACATCTCTGGATGATTTTTACATTTTTACTTTTGTGATATCACTGCCAATTCAAGGAAAGAAATGATGATTAATTTGTAATAATTAGATTATAAACTCTTTTAGGAAGAGACGGTCTTTTGCTCTTTTTGTGTCCCTAGCACTGAGCACAGTGCCTAGCACATAATATGTGCTTCATAAATGTTTATGGGTTGATTGGTAGCTCAGATAAATTCAGATTTTAAATTAATTTGTGCTTTTAATAATTATCCAATTTAATTGGTGACCAAGAGTACTTTTTAAAGGACAAAAGAGCATTGGTAGTGATACCCATGGCTTAGTACCTTTTATACATCCCTGACCATCCTCAGGATTTAAAATCTGCGGTGGTGGAGGTGGAACTCATTAGTTGTTGGTAATGATCAGTCGTTTCAACATGTCGGACTCTTTATAACCCCATTTGAGGTTTTCTTGGCAAAGACACTAGAGTGGTTTGCCATTTCCTTCTATCATTTTACAGATGAGGAAACTGAGGCAACCAGAGTTAAGTGACTTACCCAGGGTCACATGGCTAGTAAATGTCCGAGGCCAGATTTGAACTCAGGAAGATGAATCTTCCTGAATCGCAGCCTGGCACTCTATTCATTGTGCCACCTAGCTGCCCCTTTATTTTATTTTTATTCTGTCATTCAATTGTCTGGCTCTTCTTGATCCCATGAACCATAGCACATCAGGTCCTACTACACTCCACTATCCCTTGAAGTCAATCCAAGTTCATGTTCATTGTTTCCATGATACTACCTATTCATTTTATCTCTGCTGTTCCTTTTTGCTTTGCCTTCAATTTATCCCAACATCAGGGGCTTTCTCAATGAGTCCCATCTTCTCATTATGTGGCCAAAGTATTTAAGCCTCAGTATTTGATCTTCCAATGAAGAGCCTGAATTAACTTCTTTAAGTATTGACTGATTTGACCTCCTTGTTGTCCAAGGGACTCTCAAAAAGTCTTCTCCAGCAACACAATTCAAAAGCATCAGTTCTATAATGCTCAGCTTTCCTTATAATTGAATACTGACAACCATGCATTGCTCCTGGAAAAATCATAGGTTTGACTTTTCAGACCTTTGTTGGCAAGATGATGTCTCTGCAGAATTTTCTGGATACTGCCCAGATTTGGCATAGCTTTTCTTCCAAGTGTCTTTTAATTTCATTTCTTCAGTTACTGTTTGCAATGATCTTTGGGCCCCAGCATATAAAATCTGACACTGCTTCCATTTCTTCTCTTTCTATTTGCCAGGAAGTGATGGGACGAGTTCCCAAGATCTTAGTTTTTGTGACGTTAAACTCCAAGCCAGCTTTTATGCTTTCCTCTTTCACTCTTGTCAAGAGGCTTCTTAATTCCACTTTACTTTCTGCCATTAGAGGGGTACTGATATTTCTCCTGGTAACCTTAATTCCAGCTTTCGATTCATTCACCCCAACACTAAGTCCCTCCTTTTTCAGATTTTGAACATGCCTGTTGCTTTGGTTTGGAAGAATGAAAGTTGGACAAGAAGTTGGGGTGGGGGTGAGGGTGAGGGGAGGTGTGGAGAGTGTGAGAAAAAGTAGAATAACTACTCAGATAATAAATAGTAGGCACCAAAGGAGAATCAGAACCTGTTTCTGTCATCCTTCCCCCCTCCCAAATCTCAAATTTTGACCACCTTCTTTTGTTTCTCATGGCTTGTTTTCCCAATAAAAACAACAGGGAATTTTAACTTTATTTGAGTAGGACAGAAGTAACTAAAAGCACCTGATACATATGGAGATTTTACCAATGGAGGTAATTAGACCAGAACAGGGTTAATCTTCCAGTTAGAGAACGGACCTTATGACATCATCTGGTTGATTATGCCTCTGGGCAAGTGGATCACTAAACAGGTCTCCACCAATAAATTACCTTGAATTCAGAAGACCTGGGTTCAAATCCTAACTCTGTCACTTACTAGCATGTAACTATGAGTGGATGTCATTTAATCTCTCTCATTCTGCTTTTCCAAATGCAAAACAGAATAATAACTTACTACTTTGTCAATAAATCAGCCAAAAAACATTTATAGATGCCTACAGTGTGCCAGGTACTATGCTAAGCTTTGGGGACATTAAAAGAAGCAAAAGATTGTCCTTGTCCTCAAGAAACTCTCAATCATAATTCTTGTAAAGCAAGATCATTGAAAAGTGTTATATAAAATAGAATTTTTATTACCATCATTAAAACAAATCATTTTCCTTTTAAATCCTAGAAGTACTTATTCTTTTTTAATTCTGAACTTAGCCATCAAGAAAGAGCACTTCCATACACAGAGTAAGACATAAAAATTGAATTCTATATAAAACCTCGAATTTCTAGTTTATACTACTTGCTTTTTAAGCAAAGTATACACTAAATTCTACTTGATACTTTTAAAACTCTCCTGGTTTTCAGTATTTCCTTCTGTTCTTTTCTGTGTATTTAAAAATTTTTTTTTCAATAACTTCCCTTTTTGCAGCATCAATATTACTTATTTCATTCTGTATTAATGAATACAATCAAGGATTCTCTGAAATCTAGGAATCCATTTCTTAGATAGGCTAGTTATTCTCCTTCAATTCTTTTATCCAGAGCTTTTATTTTTATTTCTTATCTCTTGCTTAATTTCCTCAAAGTATTCATGTAGTTCTTGTTTTCTTTTGAATTTCTGGTTACATATGTTTTGGAGTTGGGTTTCAAATAATTTTTGATAGTGATTGGTGTTTTCTTTTTTGCCTTTTTTTCTTAAAATGTACTCCCCACTAGCTTTAGTTCCTAAACTGTGGCTTGTGCAGTCTTCCCTCTGCCTCATTCTTGGGTGGAGTGGTTGGTCTTACTTGGTTTTTCCTTGGATGCTTTGGGTCCCTGTGCCTGTTGTCCCCTTTCAGAATGTCCTTTCCAACCTTCTCCAGGATCTTTAGGGCCCTTTCTGACATCTCAGGGCTGTCTTAGTTTGGGCTATCACTGCCACTCCATTGCTTCCACTCCAGGAACCTTGGAAGTCCTACCCTGGATCTCTCCAAAATCCTTGGTCTTTTTAAAAGGGCACCCAAAATTCTAAATCTGTCTCATTTCTGGCTATACTAGAGCTCTTCTTGCTTGAGGGACCCTCTTTCCTATTGCTTATGAGCATCTGGCTGATTTTGTGCAATTCTGGGGTAGAAGATATTACTCTAATTTCTTATTGAGTTTCTTGATCATTGCTTAGTGTGAGTGCAAATTTCAGGGTTTTGGTGGAGTAGCTGTGGAGGAGCCAGACAGCCTGCCTCTGGTCCAAGCAGGAAGTGCTTTAAAGATATATTCTTAAAATTAATCCATGTCTGTAGAAAACATGGTTCTTCTTACTTTTTCTTTCTTTGTGCTAAATGAGTTGTTGAAAAGTGGGAAGGGGAAGGGAAGAAAAGCAACCTAATTTGATTAGATATTAGTTTTATTTAAGGAAAATAATATGAGACACTACTTGTGATCTTAGGTAAGTTAGTTAAGTTCTCTTAACCTCAGTTTCCTAATCTGTAAAATGAAGTGTTTGGATGAGATTACCTCTAAGATTTCTTTCAATTTTATATCTATAAGGCAGGATAAACTGTGGACTATGTTATAGTAGGTTGGTGCCATATTGTGGAGGACTGTGAATACCAGATAATGAAGCTCAACTTTACTCATAAGGAGATATTGCAGATTCCTAAGTAAGAAAGGATCATGGGAGTGTGAAAAGAGCACTTACTCTGTAGTCAGAAGACTTTCTCTGGTACTATCTGTATGACTTTGAAGAAGTCACTTAATCTTTCTGAGACTCATTTTACTCATCTTTAAAATGAAGGAGTTAGATTAAATGCTATCCAAGGGCCTTTCTAGACCAGAAGTATTTATTAAAGCATTTATTATGTTGCAGACACTGTGCTAAGCACTGGAAATACAAATAGAAAGAGAAAAAAATATAGTCTCACCTCAAGGAATGAGAAAAAACAAAGAAACTGGAAAGCATGTGCATGAGTGCGTGTGTGTGTGTGTGTGTGTGTGTGTGTGTATTAGATGAAGGTACCTGATCCAAGAACATTGAAGAGGAAGTCAGGGAGGAGAGTGTTACCTGGAGAGAAATAAAGGCATTAGTGCCTTGGGCATCTTCTTTACAATGGAGATTCTTGGAGAAACCAGTCATCAACAAGCATCATTTATGAGCTATGCCCTAGAAAGATTTTTTTCTGTTAATTGCGTAGCATGGGAATTGAAGAAAGAAGAGAGTGGAATTTTGATGTTTTGTTAGGAGGTAATAGGCATGTATGAGGTGTTCCAGAAAGAATAGCACCTTTGGTATGAGGGCTCAGCAAGCCCTTTTCAGGGCTGCTCATTCACTTTTGGTGTCCACTGCCACCCAACTCTCACCTGCAGCTCCACGATGCTGTAGATAACCAGCTCTGCAGATGAGCTAAAACAGGCTGAGGGTAATCCACAAGCCTCAAATCTGTCAGTAAATTAGGAGGATGTCTACCTCAAGCATGTGAAGACTTCCACTGTTGCAATGGGTGGATGAAAACAATTTGTTCCAATGACCATGAAGGTGGCTGAAGCAGATGCTGTGGAGCTTGGTCAGACATCAAAGACACCAAGGTCATTCAGTATATGCAAGACCATTGCCAGTTACCCTGATTTTTGACTTGCCATGGGACTTCAGCATTGTGGAAGAAAGAGCAAGACTGAAAAATCCGTGCAACTTTGCCTCACTTAAATGCATTCAAGACATCACCCTGTGATGTCACTGGCCCTCTTCAAAAATGAAGTAAAAACAACAGCAGGAGGAAATTGTACAGGCTGGTGAGAATAGAAAGGAGAGTACAGACGATATCTTCAAGGGTTTGAACATGGGAGAGGTAACAAACGATTACAGTACTGACAAAAGTAGTGAAATAAGAAGGAAAAATACTTTTGGTGATGGCTATGAGAAGTTTGAGGAGTTTATAGGTTATATAGATGATGATGTTCTATGGGTACTTGGAGATAAAGGTCTGGACCCCAGAAGAGTGATTTTGATTCAAGAAAGAGTTGTGGGCCTCATCTGCAGAGAAAATGGTTTAAGGCATAGAGGTGAATGACCATAAGATCATATATCTAGATATTAATATGGTCAGAACCCATCTAATTCAATGCCCTCATTTTACAGATATGGAAATTGAGCCCACGGAAATCAAATGACTTGCCCAAAATCACATAGGTAATAAATTGCTAAAAGAGAAAATGTAGGGAGAGAACAAAAAGGAAATCCATGTTATATTATCTGAAAGATTAGTAGCCAGCAAAAGGAAAAAGGAAGATTATGAAGAAAAAAGGGAGAACATGATGCCTCTGAAGCCAAGTCAAGGGAGTATCTAGTAGGTGGTGTGGCCAATAGTATAAAAAACTACAGAGATGTCAATATAGATCAGGACAGAAGAAAGTCCACTAGAGATGCTGAGTAGAGGATTACTTGTTATCTTAGAGAGAAGTTTGAATAAAACCATGAAGAGAGAAACCACCCTGCTAGGGGTTTTGAGATGTGAGGAAGTAAGGGAACAAGATGTACAGAACCTAAAAAATAGTAAAGGGGAGGATACAGAGGGCATTTAAGTCTAGGGGTAGAGAGATCAAAGAAAAGTCTTTTTTAAAAAAGAGGGTTGCAGAGAGTTTAGGCTGGGGGGGAAGCAGATGGGAAAGTTAGGAACTGAGGATGTATGAGGAAAAGGAGATGATCACTGGAGTAAAGTTATTGAGGAGAAAGTATAGAAAGTAATGATAGCAGTCAGGGGCCCAAGAAGAAAGGTTAACCTGAACAAGAAGTGATGACATTTCTTCTTCTGTATCAGAAGGAAAAGAGGAGTGAGCAATGATGCTAGGATATTTGGGGATAAAGGGAGAGAACAAGTATAAGATGGTTTCAAAGGGAAAGAAATGTTAATTAAATAAGGAAGAATGATTTAGGAGACAAGTCCATGAGAGCCTAAACTAGGGATTGAAAGGAAGAATTCTATTGTAAGTGATACTGTGGAAGTAGGATTGGTAATGGAATAAAATATTTTTAATTAATATCAAATTCTTGCATAGATGCAGTTGTTATTTTCTTGTTGGACTATTTAATATTCGTTAAGTACTTACAGAAGTGTACAGAACACTTCAGAGGTTTTAATTTCTTTGGGTTGTAGGTTTTAAGGCTAAAAAAATGAGTAGGGCTTGGAACCACATCAAGGTTTCAAATCTACACTCTTTATCCAGCAAATGACTAGTAAAATATCCACCCCATGCCGTTTGCAAGAAAAGACAAGTTCACGATCCTGGCATAGTGCTCAATAATCTGTCTAGCTCTGGCAGAAAAACTCTAATCATAGCCTTCTGATTGAGATATAGATTGGCTTTCTCATAGGTATACACATACACATATTGTCATCAGTTTTCAGTACTCCAGGAAACAATTTGAAAAATCTAATCACTAGCTTTCTTAACATACATATATTGGAATGATAGATCAAGAGATAAACCAAATCTGTATTGCTGGGTCTTTATTGTGAGTCCCATTTTTCTGATCCATAAAGGAAAGGATTAGAGTAGGTGACCTCTGAGGTCTCTTTGAGCTCTAGAGCTATAATCTTATGATTTCATGTCTATTAACAAACATTCAAAGCCAGAATTTTTTTTTCTGATCTAAATAACTTTTAGCTGGTTCTCCATGGGAATTTGTGATGGAGTCCCTCTCCCCTGCCACTCGTTGATTATTCAAATTTCTGGTACGGTAAGACTCATCCATTTCTTGCTGTGAAGGTTCATCTCTTAAGCTAAACAAAACCACTTAGCACACTCAGTGTATGAGCCTTTACTCCTTTTGTGGTATAGCTCTGTATGTATAGGCATATAGGTCAACTTCTCTTTCACCAAATTACATTACAACAAAAATCTCTGTTCAATGCAAAGATGCCTAAGTTCCAGCAGACAGCCTATTGATCTTCAATTCTCTTTAATGCAACAAAATTCCAGCACAATAAAGCAAATTGGGATACCCAGTTGGAAGCCATTGCAACAGGACTTGACCTGTGTATGATATATAACACATGAAAATTATTTTGCCCTAAGTTAACACAAAGATGAAAACAGAAAATATTTGGCAAAATGTTTTTCAAATGATGGAGTCAGCATAGCAAATACAATAATTACAGCTCTGGTTTAGAAACATGACATACTCTTTACAATGCTTTGCTTAACATGTTCATTAATTACTTTCTTTTGGACAATTGAATAGATGGGCTGCCCCATACTTATACACACTATAGAAAGCGATAACCCATAGAAAAGTGTTTGTGTAAAGCAAACCTTGCAAGTCATATTTTCCCCTTCTTTCTAAATTAATAGAATTTTTATTCACAATAGCTTGATCTGTTTTTGGCCCCTTTTGTATCTCCTCTGCCTCTTTCCCTTACATGTCATTCCCCTCTTTTTCCTCTTGAAATGTCCCGACTACATTGGTTATTCATTTCTTTGTCATGCTATGATAGTGCTAGTGAATGCTGATAAAACAATATAACTTTATTATAACATCAAAGAAATTCCCTAGACCATTGAATACAATGTGATCTGGGGGATTAAAAAAGAAAGAAAGAAAAAAGAAGCACTTTTTTTTCTGTTCATGAACACTGACCTTGGAACCCCAATCCTACTTGATTTGGGAAAAGTGAAAAGGGTAGAAAAAAGGAGAGAATTTCAGGGAATGAAGATTTGAGACCTGTTTCCTTCTACTCAAAAGTCTTGAAGCAGAAAAAAATCCTTTGAAGAATGACCTAAACTGTCCTGTCTATGAAGAATATGAAGTTCTTTCACTATTACAAAACTCTTGGGATCTTTTCAACCCTTCTAAGGCATATACTAAATGTTTATTTTATATTTTACTATTTTCATAACTATTTTCTAGGTTCCCTATTATTTTTCTGTTGCATAATAAATTTTCATAATGATATTAAAATTAAAATTTCATAATGATATGGTGCTGGAATTGATGTCAGGGAAATGGTTCAAATCTGCCTCAGTCACTTATTAGCTATGTAACCCAGGCAAGTTACTTAATCCCACTGAGCCTCAGTTTTCCCTATCTGTAAAACAGAGGTTATAATGGCATTTATCTCAGAAAATTGTTGTGAAAATCAAATGTATTTGTAAAGAACTCTATAAACTTGAAAGTGCTATATGAATGCTAGTTTTTATTATTACTGTTGCTATGACTTTCACTTCAGTACTAAGATGTATGTTGTGAGAAGGCATTTAATTTAATTTTGTATAGATTGCTGACAAAGAAAATCCACTTATTCTTTTGCCCCTAATGAACATGACAATATGCTTTTATAGATAAAAGGGACTTTAGAGTTCATATTGTACGACCCCCTAATTTTCCAGATGAAAAAACCAAGACCACATATATGGCAAGTGGCTGATTTAGGGTTATGAACCAGATCAGCTCTCTTTGCTCCTAATTGACTCCCACTTAAAAGGTAACGATAAAATGATTATTATTCTTTCTTTTCTGGGTTTGTGACACTACTTTCTTCTGGTTCTCCTCTACCTATATGATTTCTCCTCAGTCTCCTTTGCAGGCATATCTTCTATATCACACATACTTCCACCCCTCCTTCCCTTTCTCCCTCTTGTTAAACTCATTAGCTGCCATAGGTTTCAAGATAATCTCTATAAAGATGACTCAAAGGTCTACAAATTATCCCCAGCCTCTACCCTGAATTTCCTTCTCAAATCAACATCTTTCAAATCGGATAACCCAAATTTCAAACTCAACACATCCAAAACAGAACTCATAATCTTTATTCTTAATCCCATCCTTCTTCCAAACATTATGATTTTTGTCAAAAAATGGCTACCTTTTTAGTCTCCCAGATTTAAAATGTTGGCATTATCTTCAACCTTTCATTTCCCTTCATTTCACATAACCGATTAATTATGCACATAGACATTGTCTCCTCTATTAGGATATGAGCTCCTTGAGAGACTATTCCCTTCTTTTCCCTTGTATATATCCCTACTTCTTAGCACAGTGCCTGACAATCGCAAGTGATCAATGAATGTTTGCTGATTGATAATTTACTTTTGTCCCTTTGAAAATCTCTTGCAATCATTTGAAACATAGTCTTATTCTATTGATCCTGACAAATCCCATAGAACATTGTTGTAGTTCACAGATAATTTAATTTATACAAACAAATCCATAAAATTTCTCATAAAATTGGCTAAATACCATATACCACTAAACACAAGGAGTCAGTATACATTAGCCCAACAAAAGATTTTAAAACGTGATATGCAACTTGCCATACAAATATTAACTTTGTTGAATTTTAAAACTGAAATTAGGTCCTTAAATTGGGGACATCTCAGAAAAATAATCTAATGATGTCAACTTTTTAAAGTCTTGTTCAAATCATTATGTTTTGCATGTTTTTATAAAGACTGAGGTTGAAAGAATACATTTATTGTTTGAACGAAGTTCAAAGCAAGATTAGCCTTTTGATACCAGAATAACTTTAAGAATACATGTCTAAAACTTGAAAATAAAACTCCACCTTGCTTTCATGAATTTTCTTTTCTCCAGTTAGGTTAGGAAACCTATAACTTTGTTACTAAGTATTAAATTCTAGATATACAGCAAAATCCCATCACTGGCTTAACAAAGTAATCCTCTCATATTCTCTGTTGATCAGATTTATTTTCAACTCTTTTCAATGAATATTGCTTCTTAGGTGAAGCTTTGAACAATATGCAAACTAGAGATGAGAAAAGGAAATTTAAATTGCAGACTAGAAATAAAAAAATAACCTTTTATATAAGGCGTTGAAGAAATTTGCCTTTTTTAAAAGGATAGAGTCAAAAATAAGGATTCCAGGTTGGAAAGGTGACTAAAGGGGATATGACTAAAGTTCAAAATAAAATCATGACCAGAATAAGTAGGGTTAGCATTGATTTGTTCCCTAAATCTTAGAATATTATAACTATTGATAATTAGAATATTATAATCTTGAGTCTTGAAAAAGTTATAATATATATTTATCTAGTTATCACATGATAATGTATTTATCATGTATTCCATATACAGATTAATAATTTTAAAAAAGAGTACAATACACTAAAATATTACTGAATATAATTATTAGAATGCTTCAAGATATTATTACCAATACCAGTTATTACTGATGCACACACCTAAGTTCCGGTGTCAATGGAATATACACAGCACCTGTGGCAGCCATGAATATACCAGTGCAACTCTGAGTCGCTAAATGCAACAGACTCTCAAATGGAAGATAGAACCAAAATATTTATTCAGACACCAGAAAGTCAAACCCATAATAGCAACAAAAATCTAAACATAATAACAATGTAGAGGACAACACCATCCCTAAGCCTTCCCCTTGCTAGGCTTCCCACAAGCCAGCTCCCTTAAACAAATCACAAGCAGCTTTCCCTTAAACAAAATGCCCTTCTCACACCCACAGTCAGCTGTGGGACTGCCTGCGCCCTTCAGTACTGACTGCTCTCTCACTAATTTCCTCTTAGCTCTGCTCTAGCTCCCTCCACCTCTTTCTGTTCTATCCTTTAGGAAGGTTCCACATGACTCAGACTTTCATGTGACCCAGGCAAGTCACATGGGCCTATTAATGAATGGGAAATTACCATTACAGATAAAATGTCATATAAACATTTTTTTTTATTGTTTATATGCTAGATGAACCAGTTACACTGGAGTTTTAGAATCAATATTTTAAGCAGTGACAGTAAACTTGTGAAAACTATTATTCCAAATAATATAAACTGAAAATATAAATATAATATAAAATACACTTATAATATATATTTAAATAAAAATGAAGAATAAAGATAAACTGAAAAATAAAATATAAAATAAAATTCTTATAAATAAATAAATATGATTATGTCCTTTAAAAAAATATTATATATCTCGTAGTGCTTAGCATAGGACTGCACACATAATAACTGCTTAAGAGGCAGCTAGGGGGATCAGTGGATGGAGTCCAAATCTGACCTCAGACACTTCCTGCGTGACCCTGAGCAACTCACTTAGCTTCTGTCTGCTTCAGTTAAGGAGGCAGGAAAATGGGGATAATAAGATCATCTCCCAGGGTAGTGCTGTAAAGGTCAAAAGAGATCTTTTCAAAGTGCTTGGTACATCGGGGGCACTTCATAAATGCTTTTTTTCTAACTTAATAAATGTTTGTTGAAATTATGAATTAAAGGAAGAAGGAGCATCACATGTTT